>OZ030010.1:105619601-105909601 GCA_964023405.1 Apodemus agrarius | reverse complement strand
ATGGACATGTTTTTCATCATTTCATGCCACAAGTCTATCAGCCTAACCAATACCAAAGTTCCAAACACCAAGTTCAAGCTGAAGTCATCAAGTCATCCTCAAGTAGAGGATGCCTAAGAAGCAGTAGTTGCGCAAAGACAACCAGTTCATAATGATTGAAAGTGCTTAGAAAGTATGATTTCACCTACCAGACAGCACATACACAGGCTCATGCCACAGTGAACCTGGCTTTCCATGAAAATAATGATGCCTTTAAGGCTCTGTACATCAAATCCTTCTCCATTCTGCTGGACATTCCAAGTCTACTAAAGCTCCCCTACTCAAGCTATACAGTGAAGATCTTTAGACTGTTCTGGAGAGTCACTGCCTTCAATAAAAGAGAAATAGTCACCAAAATAAGTAATCATAATTGACCAGGTTTAGTGGCTTATGTTTGCTATCCCAGCACTACATTAGGCAGAATGACTGCCATGAGGAGTCCTCCTGCACTGTAGAGTAAGACCCCCCCATCTCAAAACTGCAGAAAACAACCCCCTCCACCTCAAAAGCCACTATGCTTGAATAGCCATGTAAAGGCAAGAGAGAAGAGATGGAGGAGAGGAGACAGAATAGCTACAAAGCAACTGCAGTAAAGTTAGGATTGTAACTCAATTCAATTAAGGGTACTTCTTTACCCAAATAAATGTCCGAGTAGCCCTTATATAGTTCACACTGGTATTAAAGAAGTGATCCTCTTGTTTAGGTTTCCTGAGTGCTAGGATTGTGGGTATGCACCTCTAAGACTGGCTCTCCAGATGATACTGATCAGCACTAAAATTTGAGAATTACTGAGTAACAGGTACATATGTGACTAGACTTAGGGTCTTCTTACTGACAATCAAGTATCCTTTCTTATGTGAGTCAAGACTCAGTTAATACTCTAAGTCAGTGAGTCTATCAAAGTGAATGACATCTTTGGCATTTATACTTATACATGGTTGTGTTAGGAAGGGGTTGTGTCTGCAGAACTTTGCCTTTACAAATCTTTTATATGAAAGCTAAAGTTTGGACACACTACAGCAAACTCTCTGGCATATAATTTTATATTAGCATGAGCTTTCAAGGTATAAAAAATGTTTTCACCTCAGAACTTAATTGCTATGTTATCTTGCAAGCTAAGGAAAACAAAGCATTAAGTTTAGTAGATCAGAACATCCCCGGGGTGATCTTTATTCACTTCATTTGACAATTGACTGGTCACATTTACTTTCTTTCTCAAAGTATGCACAAGGAATTATGTTGTATAAAAAAAAGGACTCACCAGACACTCAATAAACCCAGCTGTCACACATCTGTTGCTATATCTATAAATGTTGCAGTTCACTGGTAATTACACTTCTGATAATAATAATATACTTCCCACCTTTTTATAATTGTGATAGTCTTTTATTTACTCCTTCCAAACTACATCAGTTGGTGACTTTTTTGTGTTCCAAAATTCCAGAATATAGCCAATATTTTCTGGTCCTCTGGATGGTGGAACATGTTTATTATTTATATCTGAAGGATACTTAGATCATTTTCATTTCATAGCTCTAGTGAGTAGAGTGGCAATGTCCTTGGCTGAGCAAATGTCTGTGGAGTAAGATGCTGAGTCCTTTAGGCACATGTCAAAGAGCTATACAGCTGCATCATACAGTAGATTTGCATTTTGTTGGTAGAGAGTTGTCCATACTGACCTCCAGAGTGGCTATACTAGTTTACATTGCAACCAACAGTAAAGGAAGGTTTGCCTTTCCCTACAACTGTATCAGCATTTGCTGTCTGTTATTTCGTAGATTTTAGTCATTCCGAATGGAGTGTGATGAAATCTCAACAGTTGTTTTACATTCTAATTTCTCAATAACACAAATTTATAAAAGATAGTATATTAATCCATATATCACTTTTCCTGCAATACAACTCAATAGCATCAACCAAGGAAAACAAAAACTATGTAATAAAGATAGAGACAACTCTGATTTTTCCCCAAGAGTTTTCCCTTCCCATTAATCCAAATATGACTTTTGAAACACATTTTTTTTCTGAAACAGAAAACACTAACAATCAGCTATTTAGTATTCCAACAATTATTCCATTTTCCTAGGTATAGCACCAAGTTTCATTACCTTAGGAGAAAGTCTTTAATTTGTCTATAGATGAGAGTAAGAATGAATAACTGGGGTTATAACTCAGTGTAAGAGCATTCACATGAGCCTGGGTTCAATCTTCATTATTATTAAAAAAAAAGAAATAAGGAAAGAAAAGAAAAGAAAAGAAAAGAAAAGAAAAGAAAAGAAAAGAAAAGAAAAGAAAAGAAAAGGATGAACAACAGTGGGACTGGGGAGGGAGAGCATTTCTTTCTGTGCAAGCCCAAGGAGTTGAGTTTAGTCCTCAAAACCCATAGTTTTTAAAAAATGAGCAAGTTGACACATGCTCTTATTCCTAGGCACGGTGGACAGCCTATGGCTACTTGGAGAGCTCCAGATTAGTGAGGGAACCTGATGTGACATCAAGGTCGAAGGCAACTGAGGAACAACACTCGAGGTTGTCCTTTGGCCTCTACACAGATATATCTTACACACACACACACACACACACACACACACACACACACACACACAGAGAGAGAGAGAGAGAGAGAGAGAGAGAGACAGAGAGAGAGAGAGACAGAGAGACAGAGAGACAGAGAGACAGAGAGACAGAGAGACAGAGAGAGGTCATGATGGGTTACACTTGTAATAAGAAGGCTAATAGAAAAAGATTTGCTATCTTGAAAGCAGTCCGTACTAACAGGGAAACCGAGGGGGGATCCTAGAAAGGGGGAACTCATTGAAATGTAAATTAATATATCAAATAAAAAGAATAAAAAAAATCAAGATTGATGCTTTGGTTCCTCTGAGAAAGGGAACAAAATACAGTAGCAATAAGGAAGACAAAGTGTGGAACAGAGACTGAATGAAGTAAAGGCCACCCAGAGACTGCCCTACCTGGGGATTCATCCTATAAACAGTCACCAAACCCCGACACTAGGACAAGAAGCATATACCAAAAGGAGCAGGCCATTGTTGTCTCCGGAGGGGCCCTGCCAGAGCCTTACAAATACAGAAGCAAAAGTTAGAAACCAACTATTGGACTGGGCATGGGGTCCCCAATGGAGGAGCTGGAGGGAGGTCCAGAAGAGCTGAAGGGGTTTACAGCCCCATGGGAAGAACAACGATGTCGGCCACCCAGATGCCCCAGGGCTCCCAGGGACTAAACCATCAACCAAGGGGTACACATGGTTCCAGCCAAAAATGTGGCAGTGGAATGCCTTGTTGGGCATCAGTGGGAGGAGTGGTCCTTGGTCAGGTGAAGGCTCAACAGAGGCCCCAACAAAGGGAAACCAAGGGGGGAGGAGGGAGTATGTTGGGTGGAGGGGCATATACGTGGAGGCAGGGGGAAGGAGGAGGGGTTGGGGGTCTTTGGGGACCAAAGAATCAGGATAGGTTTTATTATTGACAATGTGACAATATTCAATTTAAAAAAAAAGGGAAAAAAGAAACAAGATTGAAAACAACCAAAAATTTTAAAAATACTTACATCATAATGTCTTTGTACAGATGGAATGTGACAATGCACTATCGATGATGTTTTGAATTTGTGGAGGAAAGTACTAACACTGGGATCTCAAAATGGAATATATGTGGATTGGAGAGATGGCTCCGCAGCTAAGAGAACCTATTGGCTTTCCAGAAGACCTGAGTTCAATTCCTATCAAATATTAGATGACTCACAACTACCTCTAACTATAGCTTCAGGTGATCCAAATCCAATACCCGCCTGCTTCTGGATGCTGAAGGCACTGCACATACACACACCACACACAAACCTACACACACACACACACACACACACACACACACACACACACACATATATATATATATATATATATATATACACATACATATACATATATATACATATACATATATATACACACACACACATATATATTTATATATATATACAAAATTGAAAATTAGAACTGTGGAAATAAGAAATGAGAGGCATAAGGAGAATTTTGAGGATTAAGTCATCAAATATAAACTGCCTGTATTCCATAACCTGTAAATGTTTTTTTTTAATTTTTATTTTCTATATTCTATGTTTACATTCCAAAGGCTTTCCCCTTTCCCAGTTCCCCCCACCATACATCCCATAATTCCTCTCCCCTCCAACCATTCCCCAATCATCCCGCCCCCTACGATTTCTCTGTTCTGGGTTTACAAAACTGGATCCAATCTTTTCAGGCCCAGGGTCCTCTCCTTTCTTCTTCTTGGGAATCATTTGACTTGCTAATTGTGCCTTGAGTATAAAACGAGCCAAGCAGTGGTGGCACACACCTGTAATCCCAGCACTTGGGAAGTAGAGGCAGGTGGATTTCTGAGTTCGAGGACAGCCTGATCTACAGAGTGAGTTCCAGGACAGCCAGGGCTACACAGAGAAATCCTTTCTTGAAAAACCAAAACCAAAACCAAAACCAAAAAAAAAAAAAAAAAACAAAACAAAACAAAACAAAACAAAAAAAACCTTAAAAACAAGAGTATCATGCTCAATAAAATTTCTTTTCTCTACACAATATGGGTCAGATGGGACCAAAATAAGAAGCAGAGAGACCATTTAATTGTTGCATTTTTTTATACTAATGCCCACTGATGAGCAGTATCCACTGCAAAGATACATAGAGAATAGACACTTATTACTGTGTGGTGCCCATGTCTATTATGTCAGCATTTAAAAGGGGATGAAGCATTTCTATTTATCCTCAACTACACAGAGAGTTCAAGACCAGCTCTCTCTAGGGTTGAAGGGAACAGTGGTTAAGAGCACTAATTGCCCTTGCAGAGGACCCAGATTCAGTTCCCTCTACCCAGATAGACACTCACAAGCATCTGTCACTCCAGTTCCAGGGAATCTAGGCCATTCTTCTGGCCTCCACAGGCACTAGACACACACTTGGTGCACATGTATGCAGGCAAACATTCATACAAATAAAATAAATAAATCTTAATTTTAAAGTATTTCGGATACACATGTTATAGGTAGCAAGTGGTCTATTTGACTCCAACTACTGATTATCAGGGAGTACTGTTCAAATAAGACCTCAAATGGGTAAAAACCTTACAGAAGAGCTGAAGGGGCTAAGAGTCCAGTTCAGTGGTACTGAGTTTGATTGGAGTACTTAATTTCCAAGCACCTCTAAAAGGAGGAAGATGGAAATAGATGCCCATCTATTTATGCCGTATTATGGACTAATACTAAAGATGTACCTTAATGTACTAATGGATGAAGGTGTAAAGTGTCCATTGAGACTTATAATAAGATGTGATTCCTTAAAATAGCAAGGGTCAAGAAAGTGGTCAATGCAACTTCCTTTTGATGACTAAACAAAATTTCTTCCTGTCACTCTCAGCTTCTTCCTTTGTCTGCAGCTCCTGACTATGAAGCAAAAATGTAGGAAACTAATTGCTCACAGTGGGACCTGCCAAGAAATTGAAGTTGCAACCTCAACCAATGTTATTCAACAAAATACAGTCTGACTTAATATGACAACACGATTTAGGATTCTGGAACTGTGTACTGGTACAGAGGGATGCATTCAGGACAAATTGTATATCAGGAGGCCCCAGCTCCCAGTCTCTAATGGAAAATAAGTGATGGCCTGGATTTGGGTTTTGAAACAGGGTCTAGCTATATAGGTCATACTGGCCTGGAATTCTCAGGCCAAGCTAGCCTCGCTTCTGTAATACTCCTATCTCCATATCCGAAGTTTTGAGATTGCAGTAGATTTATTGGGAAATAACTATATTATAAGTTGAAGCACACATGGCTGTTTTCCCCAGGGTAGTAATATTCTTTATATAATTAGAATTTCTTATGAAAGCCTTTTCAAAATTCGGCAATAACAAATCTACTAAGGCCTTTCTTACTTGCTAACGAGCTCCATGTCTTTCACCTTAAAGCTAAGTGATACTTTCGGTTTTCTTGGTCCAGAAAGTCTACCTTGCCAATCTTATAATATCACTGGAGTAGCCCAGGGCTCTCCCTCAGAGCACTTCATCGTTGCCAGCCCTGAGTAGCTAATTAAGGAGACGCTAAAGAAAGGCAATCTGTTGTCATCTGGATTCCCAAGAGAAGATGACTAAAGACTGGATCATTCATCTCTGTCACCGTTACATTTATCACTTACACTGTGTGTGTGTGTGTGTGTGTGTGTGTGTGTGTGTATGTTTTTGTGTGTGTGTGTATGTGTGTGTGTGTGCGTGTGTGTGTGTGTGTGTGTGTGTGTGTGTGTGTATTTGATACTGTCTTCAGACATCAGTGAGCGCTCCATGTCATGAGAAGCACACACATACAGGCAGCTAAAATATTCAGGAACATAAAATAAATCAAATAAATCATTAAAAACTCAAAAGGATTGACTTTAACTCTAAAATCATCATGGGTTTTTAACTACCAATTTATTTGTTCCAGTTGATTATTCCAGAATATAGTAATACACCTTTATTATTCATGGTGGCATTGGGAATAAAACCCAGACCTTGTACCTGTCAAGCAGGCAATCTACTGCTAAGCTACATTCTCCAAGCTCTCAAAAATCACACACACACACACACACACACACACACACACACACACACACACAACTGAAGAACACAGTATATAAGCCATGGCTTATTTTAAATAAAGCATTTATAAACTTTAAGATAAATACTTTTTATGGGTATAGTTGCACATATCTGCCCAGCACTCAGGAGACTCAGGGAGAATAGTTTCCGTTACATGACAAGACTGTGTCTCTAAAGAATATTAAAAATAAATTTTAAAATAAATAAAATAAAATATATGACTTTGAGCTTTCAATATATTGCCTTTCACATGTACATTTTTAATTTAATAATCTCTTCAGCTATATATATTTACAGCACATTAAAGTCTAAAATATATCATAAAGACAATGAAACTATTCACAGTTGCAGATTGTCTGAAACCATTAGTTTTTATATTGCCAATAATAAGTGAGAAATACATGCATTTTATTTTTTGACACAGGGTCTCACTATGCATCCTGGGTTGTCTTGGATAACGCACTTAATCTAGGTCCTACACGCACTTGAAATCACTAGGTTCTGCTTCCAAGTAGTGTCTGTCTTTCTGCCATCCTGTTTGTTTGAAAATATCTGGAAAATATCATCCTAAGTGAGTTAACCCAATCACAAAAGAATACGCATGAATTGCAATCACTGATAAGTGGATATTAATGAGCCCAGAAGCTCTGAATACTCAAGGCACAATTAGCTAAGCAAAAGATTCCCAAGAAGAAGGAAGGAGAGGACCCTGGTCTGGAAAAGACTGAATCCAGTTTTGTAGGAGAGTACCACAACAGAGAAATGGTGTGTGTGTGTGTGGGGTTGGTGAATGGTCGGGGGAAAAGGACTTATGGGACATATGGTGAGGGGGGGACTGGGAAAGGGGAAAGCCTTTGGAATGTACACAAAGAATATAGAAAAAAGAAAAAAAAAGAAAATATCTAATTGCTATGCCAGCATTCAACCACCAGATGGCAGTTACAAGCCATGAGCCCCAGGGTGTAAGCAAAGACATGTTTGATAGACATGAGAAAAAAATTATTGAATATATTCTTCATTTACATTTCAAATGTTATACCCCTTCCCGGTTTCCCCCCTCCAAGAAAACCCCCACCCTATCCATCCACCCCCTGCCTCCAAGAATATGCCCCTCGACCCAACCCACTCCCACCTACCCCCCTCGATTTCCCCACACTGGGACATCTCTAGACCCTTCATAGGACCAAGAACCTCTCCTCCCACTGATGCCTGACAAGGCACTCCTCTGCCACATTTTTGGCTGGAACCATGTGTACCCTTTGGTTGATGGTTTAGTCCCTGGGAATCTTGGGGCATCTGGGTGGCTGACCTCATTGTTCTCATGGGGCTGTAAACCCCTTCAGCTCCTCCGGACAACCCTCCAACTCCTCCACTGGGAAGAGAAATTCTTTTTCACCTTGCTATTATAAAAAGCATATTATAAACTTAAATAATAACTCACTGGGAAAATAGTTTATGACAAATGTCAAATAATGAATTCCAGGGTTTTCTAAATATTTTTATTAGATATTTTTTATTTACATTTTAAATGTTATCCCTTTTCCTCATTTCACTTCCCCAAACCCCCTATCGCATCCCCCTCCCCCTGTTCACCCACCCACTTCAGCTTCCCTGTCCTAACATTCCCCTACACTGGGGCATCTAGCCTTCTCAGGACCAAGGGCCTCTCCTCCCTTTGATGTCCAACAAGGCCATCCTCTGCTATATATGCAGCTGGAGCCATGGGTCCCTCCATGTGTACTCTTTGGTTGGTGGTTTAGTCCCTGGGAACTCTGGGGGTCCTGGTTGGTTCAGATTATTGTTCCTCCTATGGGGCTGCAAACCCCTTCAGCTCTTTGGGTCCTTTCTCTAGCTCCTCCATTGGGGACCCTGTGTTCAGTCCATTGGTTGGATATGAGCATCCACTTCTGTATTTGTCAAGCACTGGCAGAGCCTCTCAGAAGACAGCTATATCAGGTTCTGGTCAGCAAGCACTTGTTGTCTGAGCTTGGTAATTTTATTAGGATGGATCCCCAGGTGGGGCAGTCTCAAGAAGCCCTTTCCTTCAGTCTCTGCTCCACACTTTGTCTCTTTATCTCCTCCCATAGGTATTTTGTTCTCCCTTCTACGAAGGACCGGAAGTATCCACACTTTGGTCTTCCCTCTTCTTGAGCTTCATGTGCTCTGTGAATTACATATTGGGTATTCCTAGTTTCTGGGCTAATATCCACTTATCAGTGAATGCATACCATGTGTGTTCTTTTGTGATTCGGTTATCTCAGGATGATATTTTCTAGTTCCATCCATTTGCCTAAGAATTTCATGAATAAATTCATTGTTTTTAATGGCGAAATAGTACTCCATTATGTAAATGTACCACGTTTTCTGTATTTATACCTCTGTTGAGGGACATCTGGGTTGTTTCCAGCTTCTGGCTATTATACACAAGACTGCTATGAACATAGTGGAGCATGTGACCTTATTATATGTTGGAACATCTTCCGGATATATGCCCAGGAGTGATGTAGCTGGATTCTCGGGTAGTACTATGTCCAGTTTTCTGAGGAACCGCCAGACTGATTTCCAGAGAGGTTGTACCATCTTGCAATCCCACCCTCAGTGGAGGAGTGTCCCTCTTTCTACACATCCTTGCCAGCACCTGCTGTCTCCTGAGTTTTTAATCTTAGCCATTCTGACTGGTATAAGGTGAAATCTCAGGGTTGTTTTGATTTGCATTTCCCTGATGACTAAAGATGTTGAACATTTCTTTAGGTGCTTCTCAGTCATCTGATATTCCTCAGATGAAAATTCTTTGTTTAGCTTTGTACCCCATTTTTAATAGAGTTATTTGGTTCTCTAGAGTCTCACTTCTTGAGTTTTTGTATATATTTGATATTAGTCCTCTATGGGATGTAGGATTGGTAAAGATCATTTCCCAATCTGTTGGTTGCCGTTTTGTCCTATTGACAGTGTCCTTTGCCTTACAGAAGCTTGGCAATTTTAAGAGGTCCTTTTTGTCAATTCTTGATCTTAGAGCATAAGTCCAAGTGGATCAAGGGTCTCCACATAAAACCAGATACACTGAAACTAATAGAAAAGTAAGTGGGGAAGACCCTTGAGCACATAGGCACGAAGGAAAAATTTAATAATTTTTCTAAAGTTATAATAGAACCTATCTTTCTCCACAATGTATTAGTGTTTTTAGCAGGATGAAAGTCTTCATATCTATAACTGTATGGAATTGACTGTCCTTGACTTTTGACTTTAGTTAAGAAAGAACTAGCCTCCCTGCCTAACTTACTAACCTGAAGGACTTTCTTATGTCTCGTCCTCGCCCTGCCATGCTCTGCTTCTTGCGTTCCTTCCCTTTTTCCCCCTTCACATGGAAAACACAATTGATTAGCCTCAATCCCTGACAGTTTTATTGCACTTTATCTGTTATATTCTTAAAGTAGTTTTATTTTTACTCAAATTGAATTTAAAAATGATCAAAGTGGCTAAGTGTGAACAGAGGCAGAAAGATTTCAGTGACTTCCAGACCAACCTACATAGCAAGCTTCAGGACAGCCAGAATTACATAGAAAGACCCTATCTCAAAAGAAGGCAAGACAAGAAGAAAAGAAAAAAAAGAAAAGAAAAAAGAAAGGAAAGGAAAGGAAAGGAAAGGAAAGGAAAGGAAAGGAAAGGAAAGGAAAGGAAAGGAAAGGAAAGGAAAGGAAAAGAAAGGAAAGGAAAGGAAACTGGGACTGGCAGAAATGGCCCCATGGTTATTGTAAAGGACTGGAGTTTAGATCATAGCGCCAATGTGAGGTAGTTTGTAACCAACTGTTAATCCAGCTTCAGGGGACTCTGCAAACATCTGATACACAAATGCATATAATTAGATATAATAAAACTAAGGCCTTTTAAAAGAGAAAGAAGAAATGGTGGCTTATAACTAATCCTAGCACTGGAGTGGCTAAAGCTGAGAAATTGCCTTTGGTTTAGCCCAGTCTGGTCTATATCATAAATCAGGAGCAGTCTTATCTCAAAAAAAAAGTTTTAACAAGCAAACTACTTTGCTTTTCCAAAGCATATACACAGCAGCTGATAAGCATGCAGAAAAAAAATGCTCACAATCACTAGTCATGGGGAAATGCAAGTGGAAACCATAAGTACTTCAAATCCATTGGACTGATAAAATCTTTAAAATGTAAAATATGTTTTGTCAAAGAGAAGAGAAACTGGAACCCTTGCTTGTTCATGGCAACTTTATAAAATATTGCAACTGCTGATTCCTCAAAAAAAATTAAACATAGAATTAGCATATGAATCTTCTTTTTCTAGATTTATATAAACTATTGGAATCAGGGAACCACTCAGATAATTATGCATGCACATTTACAGCAGCATGCTTCTGAATAACATAAAGATAGCAGAAGCCAAACTTCCATCAGCAGAAGTATGTATGATAAACAAAATGTTGTGTATACACAGAATACAATGCTCTTGAACTGCCAAAAGGAATGTAAGTCCAGTCCAAGAAGTATCACACAGGAGGCATGAGGACACTCTACTAAATAATATAACCATGGCAGACAAATGGACACACTGGGTTTGATTCCACCTATTCTACAAAACTATTCAGAGTAGTCAAGTTGACAGAAAAGCTGCATAATCTTGGTTACTGGATCTGAGTTCTCAGTTGTTGTGTGACTTGGGGTTTATTATTAAAAGCAAATTAAATAAATTGGCTTGGTATGGAGTTATACCATTAATCCCAACATTCAGGAAGCAGAGGTTGGGGGAATAATACTTCTGAGTTTAGGCCAGCCTGGTTTTGAGTTGCAGGTTAGCCTGGACCCTGGTCGACATAAGAGAGTTGCAGGCCAGTCAGGTCTACTTAGTGAGACTGTTTTCAAAAATTAATTAATTAATTAAATTGAGTTGCTTAGGTTTTCTTTAACATTTTTATTTAGATCCATCCACACTAGCAGCTGATTTTAAATGCCAATAGAATTGTGAAATGTTTTCTCATCGAACCTGAATTTATAATTAAAAAAAAAACCCTAAGAAAATAGTGCCCAGGGCTATTTGCTGACAAAGAATGCTTAAACAGAAACTGCCTGAAAGGGACAGTATGCCACTGAGAAGACTAAAACCAGGTTAAAATTCAAAATGGAGTTATTCATGCGATGATGACCTGTCACCAAACCAAAACTATTCCCTTAGTCTGACCTTTTACAAAGTCAAGAATATGATAGCCATCAAGCTAAGCAGGTCGCTTTCATTCCATATGATGACATTTCCTGTGCTTGAAACTGAAGGATTCTGATATTAAGCTATAAGTTATTTTTCTGTCGTCTGTCTCACTATCCTGACTTTACAAGGAAAAGTACTTTGCAATGACCTCATCTATTTTTGTTCTGATTCTTCTTTGTTCGGTTCTTCTCTATCCATAAAACCTACTCCGCACTACCGAGGGAGACATTTATTCTATTTTATGGAAGAAACTATCATTTAACTTTTCAATTACAAAGTGGAGCCAACTGTAACCCTTCAATAAATTTATTGTTATTTCCCTTTTTATCAAAGCAGTTTATATTTTCAACATTATATTAAATGCCTACTATTAATCACAAATGACTCTTCCAAATCTCCTTATTAAAATCTCCAGAGCTCAGCCACAGCAATGTAGAGAATAAAGTAAAATGTCTGAAGGTATGAAGAGGAAGGTGCGGGAGCCAGAAATCACTGTGGATACTCTCTGTCCTGCTGTCCATGCACAAGCAAAGGAACTAGGAACTAGGAACTGAAAGGGAGCACAAAGATGAGCAAAACTCCCAGGGAATCTAAAACAAAGAGATAAACTGAATCTAAAACAAAGAAGAGAAAACACAACCTTTGGGGATCCAAAGAACAAATCTTACATTGTATTTTTGTCTCTTTCCACTGAGCATTTATTTGCTTCCCATTCTGCTCTTAGACCCTAACTTATCCCAGAGCTAATAAATAGCTGATGAATAAAGGCAAGTCCAATTCTCCTCATGGGAGAGCCCTCTCTGGCACTTTCTTAATATGGTTCCTGTCACCCAGAATCTTCCTGAACCTGGTCAAGATTTGCTCTTCAGTCTGACTTATTCTCACCTAGGAAATCTCAGCAAACTCTCTTGGTCAATTAATCTAATGAATGACTGGTAGTGATTAATTAATTAATCTAATAAATGAATGGAAGTAATTAATTAATTAATCTAACAAATGACTGGTAGTAATTAATCTAATCAATGACTGGTAGTGATTTAATTCGTTAGACCTACCAGATTACACAATTAAATTTCTGAGGGACTGCTAAACTTCAGATATTTTTTTTCCTAAATTATTTCATTCCTTTCCTCAGGTTGTGATTCCATAAACTCAGTGATGGAGTTTTTACAATGTCACCAACACAAGTATATGAGATTAACTTATTTGTGGAAAAGCCATTTATAGAAAGGTCTTACTATTTATCTTAAAGGACAAAACTAACACATAAAAAATGCAAACTAGAGAACCAAAGAACAGTGCTGCCTTTCTGGATTAATTATGTGGAACTCTACCTGGTGATCTGACACTGTATATCAGAGACAGCTGAACTCAGGAAAAGAATTAAAGTAGTATATTTAATGTATGTGCTGTGACATGGCACTGGTTATTTAAAGGGTGGATGTGGCAGTGTCCCTGATGTACTGTCACAACATTTCCGTAGCCATGGCACATACATTCAAAAATCTACAGAAGTAGCAAATTGTCCTGGTGGTGGGGATGCAATCTGGATAGATGACCTGTATAAAGATCTGCTTTGCCAATACTTCAAACTGGCCTCCCTCCTTTCTCAGTGAAACAATTGAACTGATTTTTTTTTAAAAAAATATTAAAGTTGTGTTCATTAATTCTACATCTAATGTTTATATGGTAAAGTTCAACAACTGTATAAAAACACTTTCCTTGGATTGCAACTTTGAAATCATGATTTAGAAATAGAACATTTCAGAAGATGCTCTACAGTACTCCTGAGAGCAATGACGATCAGGGACAAAAGAAGGTGGATACTGTTAAGAATAAAGACACACACACACACACACACACACACACACACACAAAATTATCTGTTAAAATTTTATTTATACTTCTGAATTAAAGAGGCATAAATGAGAACACTGCATGCATCCCTTATAAAATCCCTTATAAACAGGGCAGGACTGAAATCATTCTAATTTTCTTTTTCAAACAACTCCAATTTCTATTCAGTTTGTTAAATTTATTTTCTATAATACTTTCCTCTTTTATATTCTCTCCAATGACACTGAATACCATGCCTTTCATTGGAAGGCAAAGTTCAGCACATACTTTTTCATTTATTCATTTGTTCTGGATGAGATACCAATACTTGAGAGAAATTTCTGGTGTGAAATAAAACTTTCTAAAATTACAAAGTTTCTGTAAGGCAAAGGACACTGTCAGAAGGACAAAACGGCAACCAACAAATTGGGAAAATATTTTCACCAACCCCACATCCGACAGAGGGCTAATATCCAATATATACAAAGAACTCAAGAATTTAGACCCCAAAGAACCAAATAACCATATTAAAAATGGGGTACAGAGCTAAACAAAGAAATTTCACCAGAAGAAATTCGGATGGCTGAGAAACACCTTAAGAGATGTTCAACATCATTAGTCATTAGAGAAATGCAAATCAAAACAACCCTGAGATTCCACCTCACACAAGTCAGAATGGTTAAGATTAAAAACTCAAGAGACAACAGGTGTTGGCAAGGATGTGGAGAAAGAGGAACACTCTTCCACTGCTGGTGGGATTGCAAGATGGTACAAGCACTCTGGAAATCAGTCTGGCGGTTCCTCAGAAAATTGGGCATGACATTTCCAGAGGACCCTGGCATACCACTCCTGGACATATACCCAGAGTATTTGCCTGCATACAATAAAGACACATGCTCCACTATGTTCATAGCAGCCTTATTTATAATAGCCAGAAACTGGAAGGAGCTCAGATGTCCCTCAAAGGAGGAATGGATACAGAAAATGTGGTATATTTATACAATGGAATACTACTAAGCAATTAAAAATAATGAATTCATGCAATTTGTAGGCAAATGGTTGGATCTGGAAAATATCATCCTAAGTGAGTTAGCCCAATCACAAAAGAATACACATGAAATGCAATCACTGATAAGTGGATATTAATGAACCCAGAAACTCTGAATACTCAAGGCACAATTAGCAAGTCAAAAGATTCCCAAGAAGAAGGAAGGAAAGGACCCTGGTCCTGAAAAGACTGGATCCAGTTTTGTAGGAGAGTACCAGAACAGAGAAATGGTAGGGGGGTGATTGGGGAATGGTGGGGGGGGAAGAGGACTTATGGGACATATGGAGAGGGGGGAACTGGGAAAGGGGAAAGCCTTCGGAATGTAAACAAAGAATATAGAAAAAATAATTTAAAAAAAAGAAAGGGGAGGTAGAACAAAGGACTAGAAGAAGAAGGAGGGGAAACACCAGTCAATATGCTAATTAATTATATTTTATATTATATTATATTAATTAAAGAACTCATGGGAAAGCATGTTTGTTTCTGGAAGAGAATAAACTCATGTAATCCACTACTGTGTACCTCTCCTTCCCGAGACCATTCCTGCTCCTGGTATATCAATAAAGCATGCTCAATTAAAAAAAAAGAAATAAAACTTTCTTTTTGTAATTTTTTTAATTTTTTATTGGATGTATTCTATATTTACATTTCATTTCCCTTTTTCTGGTTCCTCATCCCCCAAAGGCCCCACATGCCCTTTTCCCTCCCCCTGTTCCCCCATCCACCTCTTCCCACTTCCCTGTTCTGTTATTCCCCTACACTGATGCTTTGAGCCTTTCTAGCACCAGTGTCCACTCCATTCTTCTTGTCAGACATCATTTGGTACGGGGATTGTGTATTTGGTGTCCCAAGATTCTAGGTTAATATCCACTTATCAGTGACTGCATATGATGGGTATTCTTTTGAGACTGGGTTTTCTCACTTAGTATGATGTTCTCCAGCTCCATCCATTTCTCTAAGAATTTCATGAATTCATTGTTTCTAATGGCTGAATAGTACTCCATTGTGTATATATACCACATTTTTTGGATCCATTCCTCTGATGAGGGACATCTGAGCTCCTTCCAACTTCTGGCTATTATAAACAAGGCTGCTATGAACATAGTGGAGCATGTGTCTTTATTGTATGCAGGGGAATCCTCCGGGTATATGCCCAGGAGTGGAATGGCTGGGTCCTCCGGAAGTATCATGTCCAGTTTTCTGAGGAACCGCCACACTGATTTCCAGAGTGGTTGTACCAGCTTGCAGTCCCACTAGCAGTGGAGGAGTGTTCCTCTTTCTCCACATCCTCGCCAACACCTGATGTCTCCTGAGTTTTTAATCTTAGCCATTCTGACTGGTGTGAGGTGGAATTTCAGGGTTGTTTTGATTTGCATTTCTCTAATGACTAATGATGTTGAACATTTTTTAAGATGTTTCTCAGCCATCCGAATTTCTTCAAGTGAAAATTCTTTGTTTAGCTCTGTACCCCATTTTTGGATGAGGTTATTTGGTTTTCTGGGGTCTAACTTCTTGAGTTCTTTGAATACATTGGATATTAGCCCTCTGTTGAATGTAGGGTTGGTAAAGATCTTTTCCCAATTTTTTGGTTGCTGTTTTGTCCTTTTGACAGTGTCTTTTGCCTTACAGAAACTTTGTAATTTTATTAGGTCCCATTTGTCTATTCTTGATCTTAGAGCATAAGCAATTGGTGTTCTCTACAGAAACTTTCCCCCTGGCCCATGTCCTCAAGGGTCTTCCCCAGTTTCTTTTCTATTAGTTTTAGTGTGTCTGGTTTAATGTGGAGGTCCTTGATCCACTTGGAGTTGAGTTTAGTACAAGGAGATAAGAGTGGATCAATTCTCATTCTTCTGCATGTTGACCTCCAGTTGAGCCAGCACCATTTGTTGAAAAGGCTATCTTTTTTCCACTGAAATTTTCAGCTCCTTTGTCCAAGATCAATTGGCCATATATGTGTGGGTTCACTTCTGGAGAAATAAAACTTTCTTAACCTTTAATTCTTTCAAAAACTTTATAATCCTATGTTTGAAACCAGAAAAGCTCTAAGAGTACTTTTCTCTACAAGACTGGTTGAAAGCAAGCTACCAGTTTTTATTAGATGAAGATAAGATGTGGGGAATACTATGGAGGTAGATTTCCCCCAAGGTAAATAAAAGATGAGATAAAATAACCAGCTGGACCCTCCCACTGATAAAAGTAGTCAAGTGATACATGTTGTATCAAAGATTACTCAAAGAATTAATGTGGATTGTCTCTTCTAGTAAATTTGAGGGCTGTATCTGAATAAGAACACATTGTGTAATGTTGGTTGTAGTTTTCCATCACAGACTTCCTATAAAACCCCCATGTAATGGGAATGCTAGCTCATCCTACCCATCCCTCCACGCCATGCCCTTCCTTGCATACTTTCTTCTCTGGCATTTATCAATCTAAACATTGCTGTGCATCTGTTTTTGTTGTTTCTTTTACTGTTTGCTGCACTAGAATGTCAAATCCATGAAAATACCTTCATCACTATTATGAATATAATTTAAAGATATGTCTTGTAATTCATTTCCTTATCTATAAATATAAGTTTAATAATATAAACTAAGACAGTGTTATACCAATGGAACAAAAACCATGTGGTTGCTAATATCTGCCTTTAAAAGGAGACTATTTTCAAGATTTTATGGAATTACAATTCCCATGGAAATATATAAGCATGGTAGAAGTTTTATTTAAATGTTCTCACACTCAGCAGCATACACACTAAAACTTGAACAATACTGAAAAGATTAGTTTGGCAATGGTGACATGCAAATTCAAATCATAAAATGTTTCATATTTTTGTATGTTTAAATTAGAGTACTCAGAAATCAGGAAACTTGTAATGGGCTAGGATTTCAAGAGAAGAGAGATACACTAAGCTTGTTAAGAAATGAGAATAGAGATTAATGGATGAAGAAGACTTGCATAGGAAAGGTAGAGAGGGGGATGTGAGGAGGAAAAATGAGTAATACCATAGTGATGCAAGGTTCTATGCATGCGACCAGAATAGTAAAGTGATCAGCAGTTGTATTTATCAGTAGATCGCAAGAGCTATAATAACATCTGGCCTGGAAACATAAGCCAAATGGTACAATAGCACCATAAACATTGTGAAAGTAGCCACTCACTTTCTGAGTAAACATAAGGCCAAGTCTATTAGACAGAACTCACCTTGGCACCTCTAAATGTTGAGAGTGAGTAGAAGGTCGACTTTAGAAAAAGCATACAATAAATTATGTTGGACTTTGCTTGATTGATTGGAAACTTTTTGTTTGCTTGTTTTGTTGTTAATTTTGAAATAACTTCTTACTCGGTGCTTTTGGCTAGCTTGAAACTCATTTATATAGACTAAACTGTCACTGAACTTCTGCAAGCTTCCTGTCTCTATGTTTGTTTGCTTGTTTGTTGAGACAAGGTCTGTATGTAATCCTGGCTGGCCTGGAATTACCAATCCTCTTCTCTTTACTTCTTGTGAGATAGAATTATAGAGTGTACCACTATGTCACATTTTTAAGCTTTCTTAAAAAACAGTCTAACTTTCACTTCATTGCAATATCATTTTTTTCTTATAACAACATGATCAGGGTCTGCTATGTGATAATGATAGAAAGCTTGCTACCTTTGACCACTGTTTTTCTCTTGAGCTTCAATATACGCTTTCTTGCCTCGTTAAAATTGACCTTTTATGGATCTTTTAGTAAACTTTTATTTTGAAAAATATCTAATAAATTCTTTATTAGTAAAGTATGACTTATTTATTGTTAAAGAATTCTTTACTCAACAAAACTTTTTTTAATTCTTTAAAAGAAAAAGTAATAGCAAGAAAAAATTTCAAGTAATTGGGTGCAATGGGAGCTATAGACTTTTCTAAAGATCCAACAAATAAGCCTACTCCTTGGGACAACCTATGATTTCCATAAACTGTACTGGTTATAAAATTGTCCTGTTATTTGTCTTGTTCTTTTTAAAATTTTAACACAGGAAAGAGGAAAAACTTTAATTGAGAATTCAGGCTAGTTAGGTAGAGTTTAATAGAAGTTTTGGTCTAATACAATACACACAATATGCTGACTTTCAGCATTGACTAATCAGTTTTTAGGCTATAATCACCACTTAATGATCTATATGAATGAGTCACACTAATGAAACTTAAAACATGTTGTTTACAAGAGAGCTGATGGTGAAAATATTGTGTCCTTCATCATTCTGTCAAGAGGCAATAAAGCTTTTGTTTTATTAAAATTGTAAAATTTCAGGGGTCTGATTTCAGTTATTGAGCCCAAGGCCTTCCAAGGTTACAAGGCAAGTTAAAAGCTCAGTCTAAACAACAGAGAAAGACCTATCGAAAAGACAATCTTACAAGTATTCTTTTTCTTAAATCTTAAAATAGACGTGAGGATGATGACTCTGGAAATCTCAGTACTCTCAGTATGAAGAGGCAGGAGGATCATGAGTTCTAGGTCAGCATGGGCTACAGAGGAAGATTTGGCTTAGATAAAACCAGCCAAACAGACAATTTTTTAAAGTTTAGATGAAATGCACTTTGAATCTAGACTAATTTTTACTTCATTTAGTCTATGCATGACCTCTATACATCAAAAGATGTGCTGATTGAAATCATAAAGAAGTAACATAAGTCAGACATGATAGAACATGTTCTTAGAGCAAGAGACAGGCAGATCTCTGTCAGTTGAGCCCAGCCTGGTATATATAATAAGATTCTCTCAAAACAAATAAACAAATAAAAACTAATAAAAAATTTAAAAAATCCTTGTATTTATTTATTCTTTTAAAACAGGGACTTACTAGGTAGTTCCAACTGTCTTAAAACTTGCTATATAAATTTATAGAGATCTATCTGCCTCTTACTCCTGAATGTTGGGACTAAAAGCCTGTACTACCGCACCTAGCTTAAAACCCTCCTTTTCAATCTTAATCATTGGAAAATTATGTTTTAGTTGACAGGATATTAACTTTTGTAATGAGAAAAATTCTGGGGTGGAATGATGATGGTTCGGGGAATCACAGCATCACCACCCAACAGTGGTGCCCAGAACTCACCACCCAACTATCAAACCATCCATAACTGCAGTTCCACCAAATCCAACACCTTCTCCTGACCTCTAATAATACCATGCAAATGCATAGTACACATATATACATGCAGGCAAATCACTGTTATCCATAGACTGATAAATGAGATCTAAAAATATTCTTTTATTAAGACAATACTCTGATGCCCATGTTGGCTCATGCCTTGAATCTCAGCACTCAAGAGGCAGAAGCAGGAAGATCTGTATGAGTGAGTAGAAGGTTACTCTGGTCTACAAGTTCCAAGCCAGCTGAACCTACATAGTGAAAACCCTGTCTCAAAAACAAGCAAGCAAACACCAAAATCTAACTATGTAACTACATATATCACGCATTTATCAACATTTCTTAAAATTATTAATTCTACAAAATGTCAATAGATATAAAAGGTCAAGGAATAAAATAAGTATTGGATCATTGACTAATTTATGACTTATATTATGACATCCAGTGTGTATTTATAAATCAAAATGTTTGAAATGTCCCACAATCTACACTAGTTACATTATTTAATAAAACATTTTGTAAATTTATTCAGAGCAGAGAAATCATGTATTTCCTGTGGGTATTTATTCCCTCACTTAAACATCATTCTATAGAAGATTTAGTGTGC
This sequence comes from Apodemus agrarius, assembly GCA_964023405.1. Classification (NCBI taxonomy): domain Eukaryota; kingdom Metazoa; phylum Chordata; class Mammalia; order Rodentia; family Muridae; genus Apodemus; species Apodemus agrarius. The sequence continues at coordinate 105,889,071 of OZ030010.1, read as the reverse complement.
CTATTTGTGGAAATTTCTATGCCTGGTGTCAGCAGAGGTGACAAAATGGATTAAGATCACTTGGCATTGGCATTAGAGAGAGTTGAGAGCCCTGTGGGTGCTGAGAATGGTTGGATGGTTGGGTGATGAGTTCTGGGCAACAACTGTTGTGATCCATTGAACGATCATCCCAGGCCACATTTTTTGTTTTCAATAAAAGAAAAAGTTATTCAATGTTTATTTTCTCACATGATTAGTAGGTTTACTTTTCAATAAAAAAAACCCTGCTATTCATAATCAAGATATCACAAGCCTCTATGAAACCCTTGAGAAAACCTTTGATGGAAGAATGACCAGTACTTTTAACTGCTAAGCCAACTCTCCAGTTCTTAGTGCTCATTTTAAACCAAGAGTTACCTAGAACTTAGATCTGAGAGGTGACTCAATTGATAAAGCATTTTGCCATCAATCCCATGGACATGAATTCCATCCCCAAGGTCCAAAGGTAGGTGAAGAGATCACATTCCTGTTGGTTGTTCTCTGACTCCTACTATGTGTGCCTGTCAGATTAATAAATAAATAATTAAAAATTAACAAATGGCTAACTATATCTTTCTATCAACTCAGAGTAGGAAAGGATCATCACCAACTATCTCTACTGTATTTTCTTAGATAATCTGATGTCTGCCTACTTGTAAAATTAGCCAAGAGTTCCCAGTATATTTGCATATATGTAAATAAATATATGGTAAATATATTTGTATACACATATACACATTTTAAATCTCTTATTTACTTTCTATTATTATTCTTCCCCTCCTTTTTCCTCTGTTATCTGTGGGAACTGTACACTCATAGTATATGGGTTTCAGAGGACAACTTTCAGGAGTCAGTTTACACCTTTCCCCATGTGGGTGTTCAGAATATTTACATTTGAAATATTAGTATTAATCTAATAATATACTGTAAAAGAGAAAATTTGGCTTCTCAAATTTCATCAAGATCTCCAGAAATTGGTTATAACATAGACAAAGAGACGAACAATTTTTTCACTGGAGAATGAGGTTTTAGGAACTACTTGATTTTATTATCTCTATAACAAGTATACAAGCAATCCTTTGGCTGTACTGAGAAAGAAACCACTAATAATACCTCATCAAATAACCATGGTTTTATTTCAATACCATTTTGTTTATATAGAATATGCTGTAAGCTACATTGCATCACATAATATAGAGCATGATAGAAATATATTAACTACTTTTGTTATCATCAAAGGTTATCTCAAAGGTAACCAGATATCCAGAAGCCTCTGATATCTTGATTATGAATAGTGGTTACTTTTTAACTAATTGGCTGCCTTTATATAGAAAAAAATGAAAATAGACCCATATTTGTTACCTTGCACAAAGCTCAAGTCCAAGTGGATCAAGGACCTCAACATAAAACCTGACACACTGAATCTAATAGAAGAGAAAGTGGGAAAGAGCCTTGAACTCATTGGCAAAGGGGGAAATTTCCTAAACAGAACTCCAATGGCTCATGCTCTCATATCAAGAATTGATAAATGGGCCCTCATGAAACTGGAAATCTTCTGTAAGGCAAAGGACACAGTCAATAAGACAAATCAGCAACCTACAGATTGGGAAAAAAAATCTTCACTTAGCTCACATCTGATAGAAGGCTAATACCCAAAATATATAAATAACTCAAGGAACTAATGACTGAAAACCAAACAACCCAATCAAAAAAATGGGGTATAGAATTAAACTGAGATTTCACAATTGAGGAATCTCGAATGGTAGAGAAATACCTTAAAGAAATGTTCAAAGTCCTTAGTGATCAAAGAAATGCAAATCAAAATGACCCTGAGATTCTACCTTACATCAATCAGAATGGCTAAGATCAAAACCTCAGGTGACAAAAAAATGTTGGCAAAGATGTGGAGAAAGAGGAACACTCCTCCACTGCTGGTGGGATTGCAAACTGGTACAACCACTCTGGAAATCAATATGGAGGTTCCTTAGAAAATTGGAAATAGATCTACCTGAAAACCCAGCTATACCACTCTTGGGAATATACCCAATAGATGCCCCATCATGCCACAGGGCCATGAGTTCCACTGTGTTCATAGCAGCCATATTTGTGATAGCCAGAAGCTGGATAAACAACCCAGATGTCCCAAGACAGAAGAATGAATGCAGAAAATGTGTTTCATTTACACAATGGAATACTACTCAGCTGTTATGAGCATGGACATCCTGAGTTTTGCAGATAAATGGATGGAACTAGAAAATATCCTGAGTGAGGTAACAAAGAAGCAAAAGGATATGCATGGTATGTACTCACTAATAAGTGGATGTTAGCAAAAAAAAAAAAAAGTACAGAGTTTCCAAGATACAATTCACAGAACTCAAAAGGGTCAACAAACTGAAGTGCCCCAGTGAGGACACCTCAGTCCCACTTGGGAGGGAGAACAAATAAATCAAAAGTAGGGAGGGCAGGAGGGATCTGGAAGGGAAGGTGGACTGGGGGAAGGAGGGAGTGGAGGGGAAATGGGAACCTGATCTGCTATTAGGTGAGGAAAAAAAGACTGAAGCCCCGAAGGCCAGCAGAAAGAATGTAAACAGGAAACCTCTGGAGATAGAATGTTGGGGGACCCTCCAAAATGTGCCAGAAACCTGGGAGGTGAGAGACTCTCATGACTCAAAGGGAGGACCTTAGATGAAATACCTTACAGTAGGGAGAGGGAACTAATAGAGCCCACCTCCAGTAGGAAGACAGGACATCAAATGAGGAAGGGGGGCCATCCCCGAATAACTTCTCTATGTTCAATGAGTTGTGTAGTTATTGTAGTCAGCAATAGGGCTTTACCATCAGTTTGTGGAGAACAACCAATAACTTTGGCGATAGCCTGTGTTGTTTGGGTGGTTGAATACCTTTTTATTTAAAAAGTGGATAGACCTGTAGGTGTACCTCAGAAGAGAGTGCAAAAGTCACTGGGTTAGATCCCAGCACTGTAACAGTAAACAAACAAATAAATGGATAAATCAATTTTATTAATTTCAGTGCCTTTGGCATTTGATTTATGCATGCTAACTACTTGGAGGCACAATGTTTAATTTACAGTACTTAATGGTGTATTGGTACTTTCCCAATTTTATAGGTGAATAACAGCAGTGTATATAGGACAAGGAATTCACACAATTAAAGAGGAACAACATTTTTCATTTACATTTCTCTAGTAGTAGATGTTTAAATAATATATCAATTCATCTGTCTGTTGAGATTTTAGATGACAGATACTCCCCAAAAATAACAGAAAATAAATCAAGTACTTGTAGAGAATATTCTATATAAGCAATGTTATTAAATTCAATGGTAGAGTAAAAGCTAATTTTATAATCTATCTGGCAATAAAATAACACTGGAGAAAAATGAATATAAAATTGGTATTTTGTGAGAATATTTAAGGATATGAAATTATTGCATTAGATATTCTTTAATCTTAAGATTGGAAAAGGGACTGAGGGTATAAGTTAATTGAAGAAAAGGCTTTAATTTTAGTAGCACAAAAAGTAAATCAACCTGAAAGTTTTAAATTAAAAATAAAACATTGTATCATTTCTGACTTCTTAAAAATATCTGTGCATTTTATTGAAGTACGATTTGTATACAGTCACATTCTAAAATGCCCACGAAAGAAAAATGCAATGAGTGGCATGGCTTCTCACTACAGTGATTACACAGACTGTTCCCACAGTAACGGAGCACTTCCTTTTGTCCCTCAGTAGTCACTACTCTTTCCCAGTCTTCGTTACTAGCATCTGCTGTAACCATGGATATGTCAAAGCTGTAAGTTGAACACTCAGTTATGCCATTTTCTGTGTTCAGGTCCTTTCATTTTACATAATGCTTCATAAAAATATCCATGTTGTGAGTATGATAATGAGTGGTTTACTCGTTGTCTGGGTACTCATTATAGTACCCTTGTGCTGATTCCAGGTTTTGACTGTTGTGAATAAACTCCCATAAACATTTGAGTATAGATCTGCTCTTGTTTGATTGTATTTTTTATTTTATTTTGGATGACTGAGTCTGACTGTATAACAAGGATAGGATTGAAACTCACAGTATTAAACAGTATGGCCTTCAACTCATTACAGTCCCAAGGAATGGGATTCCAGATATGAGCCAGTACACATAGCAGTAGAGATCTGTGGGAACTGTGCTTTCAATTCCCTATGTAAAACTTTATAATATACCTCAGATGTTCACATAGAAAGAAGTCCAGAATAGAGAAGTTATCAATATATAGACAAAAACATGAGCTTATGGTAATCATCAGTCATGTGCCTAAAGACGGACCTAAGATGATAATTGGAGAAGTCATCATACAGAACAATATCAGAACATTGGAACTTTAGAGAATTCTCGAACAATTGTGAACCTTAGATGGGAGATTTTAAGCAGTTGAAACAAGTAGTAAAAGATGTAAACACCTTTGTTTTAACTTTTTACAATTACTAATTTGTGTATGACTGTCCTCCTGAATGTATCTTTGTGCTGTGCATTTGCACCTGGTACTGGAGGAGGTCAGACCAAGACAATGGATCCCCCTGGAGCTGGAGCTACACAGGATTGCAAGCCACCGTGGAGGCGCTGCAATTCAAGCCAGGGTCCTCTGAAAGAGCTGCAAGTGCTCTCAACCTCTGAGCCATCTCCCTGACACGTAGCCTACTCCTTCAAAAATCCTGAAAATAAGGGATGTGGAAGAGAAATGGCATATAAATTTAGGAGTTAGCCAGTTTCAGAGAACAGTATGAACAATTCTGCAGATGAGTGGTCTTATTTGTGGGAACAGAAGAGAGACTGACATTGCAAGTAGGGGGTTATTGTGGTAGAAAGATATGTCAGACTAATGGGACATGGTGGGAAACAAGATCTACCAGTCTCGAAAAGATTCTTTTCTAGGGCAAAAACAGGATGGCAATGTTTTGTTTGTTTGGCTGTTTGTTTGTTTCTCAATAAAAACTGGCATAAAGGAAAAGCAAGAAAAAAAAAGCTTATTCAAGGAATTAAGCAACGGGAACAATTTAAAGTTTGACAGTGTGCCTTTGGAAATTTTCAGAAAAGGCCAATGAGGGAGATAAAACTAGGAAGCAAAGTGTAAAAGCCAGCAAAAGTTCAATAGTCCAATTGTGTGTGTGTGTGTGTGTGTGTGTGTTTGTGTGTGTGTGACCTCACTCATTGTGGTTTTATAAATTCAAAGTATTTCAAAGCTCAGAAGAAAATGTAGAAAGATGAAAATCAGGACGTTTCTTGCCTGGGCTGAAAATTTTCTTTCTAGTCTTAACAAGGTAGTCACGAAATAGTGGATTATTGTATTTAATACGGGGATAGCATGGGTCCCAGTACAAGTAGGGAAGTAAGGAGAATAAGATAAAAATCTCATCAGTAGAGCTAATGAGATTGGAGATTATTGGGGTCGGGGAATGGCAGTGAAAGCATTCAATATCAAATAAAGGGGATAAGGGAATATGACCACATAGTAATAGTAGCTGGTTCTTTAAAATGGCATACGGAAGAAAGAGTTAAATGGTCTGAATAAAGAACACTTTGGAGCAATTTGCTGGAAATGAAATCACCACAGATCTTTCATTGTAAAAGCTAAACTACTGCAAGACACCAGGCAAGAAGAAATGGGATGATAAACTCAAGATCTATTAAGATAGGTTACCTCCAGAAACAGCACGGTTCTCACATCAGTACCACATCAAATCAGAGTGGAGACAAGCAGTTGTCAGTTCTTAGATTGTCTGTTGCTTCCATTTACAATGCATTTATCAGTTTTAGTGTATACTGCTGCTAGAGTTACCCTTTCAATTGCTAACACAGTCATAAAACAGTTGCTGCATAGTACCATCTGTCACTTTCCCCAAGTGTGTACTTGCAACTCAAACAGAAAAGATTTGATTCTTTAAAACTCAGCTAGAATAATACCCTTATTATAAACAACAATAACACACTCTTGCTGATGGTAGCAACAGCAAAATGATCCTGCAATAAAAACACTCAGTTGCTAAGTAGGGAGATCAGACTATACATCCAAACACAACACATGTATTTCTGCTAATTGAATCCATGTAGAAATAACTAAGACTCAACCCTGAAGTACAGCAACAGTGAATGGGTTCAATGGTCACAAGAAAAAAGGACAGGCAAGAAGGCACAAATCCTACAGAGTGCTTATCTCTACAGGTTGGATGAATGGTGGAGCAAAAGGAGGAGGAGGAGGAGGAAGAGAGAAGAACCAGACAGAGTAGACTTTTCATAAGATTTAGGCTTGTGGTAATTAAGGTTGACCTTCAAGAATTTCTCAAGGTTTAAGAAAGAAAAATAGAATAGTGAAAGAAGTTTTCTATGTGTGTAAGCAGTATATTTGACACCTTAGAACATAGGTCTTGTCAGTTGCAAATGAGGATATTAGGATCTACTCTGCCTATTTATTCAACTAGTCACAAATTATTGACGATAGTGCCATATGTGTCGTACCTAGGTTACCAGTTGTGTAGCTGTGAGGCACCAAATAACTTTCTCTAGATTATGTGTTTGACATGGTAAAAGAACTCAACAAATGTCATTACTTTCTTTTCCATTTCTCTGGCATGAAAGTGGAAGTGGTCTCAGAATTTGAGGCAAGGTAAAACCAAGTAAATGACAAATGCACAGAGTACCAGACAAACATTGCCTGTGCAGTAATAGAGTATCTTCACATTGCCTGGAGGCAGGGGTTTTTCTTTGTTTCTTTGTTTCTTTTGGTTTTTCAGTTTAGGGATTTTCTGTGTAACAGAACTATTCTGGACTCGCTTTTATAAACCAGGATGGCCTCCACCTCAGAGTTCTATCTGCCTCTACTTCTTGAGTGCTGAGATTAAAGGCACACACCACAACACCCCTCCCTTCTTTAAAGTTCTGAGAAAGTTTTAATGTCCTTGTTTCTTCTCCAAACCTATTTGTTTTGTGTTTTTGTCTTTGTTTTGTGTGCATTTGTTTTGTTTTGTTTTGTTTTGTTTTCCTTTTAGCTAAGGTCTTGTTCCATAGCTTAGGATGGTGGTACAAACTTAACAATCCTCTTGCCTGTTTCCTCAGTTTTGGGGTCCTGTTTCTGATTTTAAATATTGTTAAGTGACAGCATTAGATACTATTAAAGAATACTATTAAAGAATGCTCAAGGCACAATTAGCAAGTCAAAAGACTCCCAAGAAGAAGGAAGGAGAGGACCCTGGTCCTGAAAGGACTGGATCCATTTTTGTAGGAGAGTACCAGAATAGAGCAGAGAAATGGTGGGGTGGTGATTGGGAATAGTCGGGGGCATGGGGTGGGGTGGAAGAGGACATATGGGACATATGGTGAGGGGGGACCTGGGAAAGGGGAAGGCCTTTGGAATGTAAACAAAGAATATAGAAAATAAAAAAAAAGAAAAAAGAAAGAAAATGAAACTGAAAAAAAAGAATGCAAGTATCTCTAAAAATTGAATGCTATTTATGAAAATAAAATGAAATTTTTCTTTATGTTTGATGAGCTGTGGAATGTAAAGATAAGGGGAATCTATTCATGGTCTGTCAATAGGTTTGTTGTGTTGCAGTGTGTCCGGCACAGAGTAACTGGGTCTGGCACATTGATTACTATTAAGCTGCCAGATTCAATCTGCTAAATTCAATCTCTTTTTCAGTTACCTTATAAATCTGTAATAAAACACTATTTATGTAAATCCTTTTTTTCAATCTGATACATGCATCTCATAACTTCTTTGGAAAAAAAATGTTTATCTACCCCAATACGGTTGTGTTATTCCGTTTTCCAGGACACTGAACTGTGCAGTTCTAGTTGCAGAAACAAGGCAATACAAGGAATACATGTGAACTGCAGAAAAGATAAATGATAGCCTAAAAAACTATTAAATAACATTGGGTTTTGGAGGAATAATGAAATGAGGATAATTTTTGTTGTTGTTCACAAAAATATAAACTCTTTTTTTAAAAAAATTTTGTTCGTTATTTTGTTTATTTACATTCAAATGTGATCCCCTTTATAGTTTCTCCTCCACAAACCCCCAATCCCAACCCTGCCTACCCCCTGCTTCTATGAGGGTGCTCCCCTTACTAATAGTGTACTTTCAGAACCAGAAAACATTCTATTAGCTCACCACATACTCCTGAACCACTCACAGGCTGTGTTTCTGACTTGTGAAAGTAACATAGTGCTAGCTCCCCCAAAGCTAGTTGTGATGGCATGACTTAATCCTGATGATATTTATATATGTATTTAGAATGGTGTGAAATGCTATACATATAAGTTTTCAGGGGTAATCATTTGGTATTAGATGATGAATTGATGTGCTCTTCTGTTGCTACTTTGTTTCCAACCCAATTCCCCATAAAAGAAATCTCAACTCAATCAGTTAACAAAACAATCTACAAGCCTAGATTGGCCAGATCTCCCACTACACGGCTCTATTTCCATCTATATTATCCCATATAATTTGTGTTTTATCCGGGCCATGAGCTTCTCTCTCTGCAACCTCTTCATTGATCCTCTGTCCCTCCTATCTCTCTTGTTGATCTCCCATGGCTCTACCCCTAAACTCTCAGCTCCTCCCCCTTCCTCCTTCACAATCATTGGCTCAAGCCTTTATTTGAAAAATTAAGGTGAGGAGAAAGTTCACAAGGCAACTCCTTATCTGCAGCCCCTCTGAGGAGTGGAATTAGCATCAAAATCCAAGCCCAGGGCTATCCACAACACTCTTCCCTTAGAAAGACTACTTCTGTTGACAGTGGTCTTTAGGCATCTGTAGTCCTTTGTCTATGGCTGAGGCATCTTGTCCCTGTCATCCACGGTCATAGCATAAATAATGTTGTCCTTGTTCAGATCATGTTTGGGCAGTCATGCTAGTGAAAATTCATTGGTGTAGATTTTAACATTCCTAGGAGACACAATCTCACAATACACACACACACACACACACACACACACACACACACAGCATAATACAGACTGAAAAGTTTGTACATATGTCTTTAGGAATGTGTGTGTGTGTGTGTGTGTGTGTGTGTGTGTGTGTGTGTAAAACAAGTAATGAAAACGAGGCCATGAATTTGAAAGACAGATAGGAGCAAGTAGTAAGAAATGGATGGGACTGAAGACAGGAAAGTGATGAGGGGGACAAGGTAATCTAAAACAGGAAAAGGAATAATTTTCAAAACCCTGTAGAAATATAAACTGTTGCTTAATGTTTCTCTACCTATTCAATGTAAGCTCACTCATTTTACAATTCTAGGACGTGCCTATTGAGCGTCTTGATATTTAATACAGCAGTTTTCAAATATTTGTGGTTTTGCTTTTTAATTTTTAATTCAACCTAAATTCAACGTAGGAGAGTTGCTCCATTAAAGCCTAACAAGAAGCAAAACCATGAAGAGGCATAAGAAGAAGATTAAAGGAAGCAGAGGAAACAGAGGCAGGAACTGTTTCCTTACATAGGATATTCAGAGAGGTTTTTTCTTGAGGAGGGTGTAGCTCAGTAGAAAGTTAAGTGAAGAAGAAAGGCAGTTGTTAGAGACACACAAGGGATGCCAAGAATTTCAATAGGTATGGACCAGGAAACTGTAAAGTGCATGTGTATACTGAGAAGTTATGAGATTTTCAACAAACCGTTAACGTATTTCTATTTGTATATTGAAGGAAACATTAGTCCTTCTGTGTTTTGTAGGATAAATTCTAGAGAGACAATGATGAGAGAAACTTTGAAACCAGTTACAAAATGTGCTCCTTTGAATGAGACTGGACCCCCTAGGCTCATTTATTTGAATGTTTGGTATCCATTTTGGTAAGAATAAAAATTGTTCTCTCTCCTCTCCTCTCCTCTCCTCTCCTCTCCTCTCCTCTCCTCTCATCTCCTCTCTTCTCCTCTCCTCTCCTCTCCTCTCCTCTCCTCTCCTCTCCTCTTCTCTCTCTCTCTCTCTCTCTCTCTCTCTCTCTCTCTCTCTCTCTCTTCCATTCTCCAACTTGTGGATAAAACGTAGGTTCTCAGCTTCTAGTTCAGCACCATGTCCTCCTGCCTGCTGCTATGCTTCCTTCATGATAGTCATAGACTTTCCCTCTGAAACCATTACCAAGCCACCCATTAAATGCTTTCTTTTCATCAGAGTTGCTTTGGTAGTGGTTTCTCTTCACAGCATGGAATGATACCCAACTCATAAATTAGTCCCAGGAATGGCATAAATGAGGATCCACACCCCATGTATATGAGTATATGTTTGTTTATATGTCCATCAACAGATAGTTGAAAAAATGCATAATATCATGCAGAGTTTACAAAGGATGAAACTTTATGATGGAGAATACCATGATGATCCTGAGATTAAACCTACATGAAACAAACCAATCACAGATTGTCAGGGTCTATGGGGAAGAGGAGAGGATTGATAATTAATGGGCACACTATTCCAAGGTAAGATCTACAAACCTGCTGTATAATATTGTGACAGTAAATGCAACAATGTATTATTTGTACATGTTAAAGTCTGTCTAGAGGTAAAAATCACTTCAAGTGTTATTGCTGAAATAAAATAAAAACTAATGGAAGTTTGAATTCTTCTACACAGTATCCAACAAAATAATGTAGGCACTATAATTTTAAAGACTTTTGCTTCTTGCCTTTGAAAGATGCCCCCCCCAAAAAAAAACTGAAATAAAATAAATGTGATTGGCATTTTGGATTAGTATCTATGGCACGATCCTCTCTTTAGAGTGAAAAAAAAACTGCAATCAGCCAGTTGGTGCTGCTGCATGCCTTTGATCCCAGCATTTAGGAGGCAGAAAAAGATGGATCTCTGTGAGTTTGAGGCCAACCTAGTCTACATAGCTAGTATCAGGAGAGCCAGGACTAAAAAGAAAACCCTTTCTCTCTCTCTCTCTCTCTCTCTCTCTCTCTCTCTCTCTCTCTCTCTCATATATATATATATATATATATATATATATATATATACATGTATATATATATGTATATATGTGTGTGTGCACATGTTCATATGTGTATAAAATTTTTTACACATATCTAACACTATAGATTATATATAATACATATATACATATGTAACCTATAAATCTATAAAAATGTAGGCATGTATAGAAAGAACTTTATTATATTTATTTGCTTATTTTGTGTGTGTGTGTGTGTGTGTGTGTGTGTGTGTGTGTGTAAAAGAGGTCTTAGGTGGAAGTCCTAGTATAGCGTGTGAGAATTTATTCTGTCTTTCCATCATGTGGATCACAGACATCAAACTCAGGTTTTCAGCCTTGCTGGCAAGTATCATAACATTGTAGCCCATCTCACTGGCCCACTAGAAAACACACCCACAGGAGGAGATACAGAGAAAAAGTGTGGAGCAGAGACTGAGAGAAAGACCATCAGAGACTGCCCCTCCTAGGGATCCATCCCATATACAGTTACAAAACCCAGACTCTCTTGTGGATGCCAATAAGTGCTTGCTGACAGGAGTTTGATATAGGTGTCACCTGGGAGGCTCTGCCAGTGTGTGACAAATACAGAGGTGGACACTTTCAACCAGCCATTGAACTGAGCACAGGGTCCCCAATGAAAGAGCTAGAGAAAGGACCCAAGGAGCTGAAGGGGATTGCAGCACCATGGGAAGAACAATAATATGAACCACCCAGTACTCCCAGAGCTCCCATGGACTACACTACCAACCAAAGAGTACTCATGGAGTTACCCATGGCTCCAGCTGCATATGTAACAGAGGACAGCCTTGTTGGACATCAAAGGGAGGAGAGGCCCTTGGTCCTGAGAAGGCTTGATGCCCCAGTATAGGGGAATGCCCAGACAGGGAAGGGGAGTGAGTGGATTGGTGAGCAGGGGAAGGGAGGATGGGTTAGGGGATTTTCATGGGGTGGGAAACCTGGAAAAGGGACAACATTTGAAATGTAAATAAAGAATATATCTAATAAAAAAGAAAAATATCTTTATGAATTCATACAGAACTAATAATTATTTCTCTTAGCTGATTTTTTTAAATTTTCTTTGTTGTTAAGCTATTTCCATTTAAAATAAAGAACTCACATGCTATATTGAGTCTTTGTGAATTGTACTGACCATTAGATGTCTGCCTTATGTCAGCTCACAAATGTTATTTTTCATCACTCTAAGGATTTATGTCTACCTCTAAATATAATGTGTGTATTATATGTTCTTCTTAGTCATAGGCCCCGTGGACAAATTCAAATTACTAGGGATTCAAGTATATGAAATTTCGATATTCAATTAGTCAGGGCCTATAAAAAGAGGTATTTTATATGTTTGGTGTATTGTTTGAAGTCTGACCTGATACTCTGATTTACGACCTGGAAGATCCTAATTAATGAATCACTATATAAATTGTAATTCCTTTCTCTCTAATCACCATCCTTAGAGGTTCCATCCTTATCCGAGAGAGACAACTGTGATGTAGTGACAAGAATTCTAGTTAAAGTCTGGCAGATTATATTTTTAAATGGTATTGAGGTGTGTTTGAGTTAAAACAGACTTAGCAATATGAAACCTTGAATTATTTTTACATCAAACCAAATATTTCATTCTGCCCAAAGGGATTATTTAAATACCTTTATGAACCACCCTATCTGCAACATCCATTCCCAGACAACTACTAACTTGCTTTATCTCACTACATCTTAGGTTACACTTTTATTTTATATTAATAAATTTACAAAGTATACATTTTTTTTTAATTTGGCTGCTTTAGAGTACTACAAAACTAAACAAAAATTTTGTTTTGACTCATGCTATCTCCTTCTTCAAAATGTAATACATTTATTTTATTGTTGTGTTGTGTTTGTGTATCTGCATGTATGCATGCGTTCCATGATGCAGGCATTGAGGTCAGAGAAGAACTTGGGGTAGTTGGTTTTTTTCCTTCTATTATGTGGATCCTGATATTCGAGTTTGGGTTGATAGGCCTGGCAGCAATCATTTTTACCCACTGAGCCATCTTGAAAGTCCTATTTATGTTACTTTCAGTATTATTTATATCAATAGGAGACCTTATATTATATATTGACACTACTTTATTTATTTTGTTGTTTAAATACTCACAGACCTAGCCATTAACACGTCTTTTGTTTGCTTGCTTTTTATTTAAATGTGTCCCCAGTTCCTGGTATCATAAAGAAGCTCTAGGCATACCTTGACTATTTTCTTCCTCAGACTTAAGTAGCCATGGATCATAGATCGCTGGTTCCTTTTTTAGAGACTACTATTGCAAACTATGATATGAGTACTCAGTATGTTCATTTTTTTTTAACTATCGTGGTTTAGTCACATACAAATTTTTATTATTTAATAGGGTCACGGCTGTAGAAGAGCCATTTGCCTAAGATTAAAACATATCTTGAGGCTAGTCTGATTTATATGCTATTTCCATTAGACTTTGGAATAGATCTTGGAGTTGATGCTAAAAAGAGTCAAGAATTTTGAACCTACTGGGATGGGCTGAACACACTTTGTATGTAGGAAGGACTTGACTTGGTAGTATAGCAATGGAAGGTGCTGTGGAGTGAATGCCTGTTCACTTCAATATTCCTTTCTAGATTATAAAAGCAAGTGGGAAAGTTGATGCCTTGTAAAAGAACTGAAATGCTGAGATGTTTGTTTGTTTGTTTGTTTGTTTGTTTGTTCTAGTAGTAGAAATGGTCTGAGGCAAGAGACAATAGATACTCTGCTTTTTGTTCCTCCATTCTTTTTTTGAGAAGATTTTACTAAATTACCCAAGCTGGCCTTGAATTCTCAATCCTCCAGTTTCCCTCTACCAAATATTGGTTAGAGAGATGCACTACTGTTTTGTTCTAATTTCTTGTTTGTGTATCTGTGTCTCAAGGATAATTTAGACTGACCTTGAACTCAAAATGTACTGAAAGCTAATGACTGTCTTGCCATCACCTTCCAAATGTTTGGATGACATCACTAGCTACTGCATCTTGGCAAACAGCTTGTTTCTCAAGGCTAAAACATTCTGGATGTGTGCAATATTAATATTACTGACACTATGGGCATATGTACTTAAAATGGCTGTGATGGCTAATTGTAGTTATCAATTTGACTACAGATGATTGACTAAAACACAAGCAGCTAGTCATACCTATGAAAGATAAATCTCAATTGGATCAATTGAGGCAGGAAGAATTACCCTAAAGCTAGATCATATGAAGTCAGAACACCTACCTTAAGTCTGAACCAAACCTTCTAGTCCATGAAAAGGACTTGGGAGAAAGAAGCTTTTGTTCTTTGCCTGCTTGACTTCAGCTCTCCTGGCAAGCTGACCTATGATGCCACTGGTATTAGAACCTACTTCCCTGGAATGCTCTTCCCTGGAAGAGCAGCTGAGGCCTCCAGCCTTGTAACCTTTCCTGTCTTGTAGGAAGGACTTGAATTGGTAGTATAACGAAGGAAGATAAACAACTATTGTTGGTCTAGCCCAATCACAGCTTGTAAGCTATTTTAGTAAGTCTGCTTTTAATGTTTATAGATCAATCCTACAAGTTTTGTTCCATTCGAGAACCCTAATACAAAACCATGGCATTGCAATTACTGGGTATGTTTAAATGTACAAAACAAACAAAGGAATTAAGTGGATATAACTTTGAGAAAAGGTTCCATTTTGTTGTTGTTTTCTGGATACAGTGGCCTATGCCAGTAATTTCAGCTACAGTGAAGGTCAAGCCAGAAGGATCACAAGTTCAAGGGATGCATGGGCTACACAATAAGTTTCAAACTCAAACTGAATGAAAAAAGAGTAAAGATGGAACTCAGTGATAGTACACTTGACTAGCACTTAGAGAGGCCCTGGGTTGAATACTCTATCATATGCACAAAAGTAGGTCCCATGGACCTACATCAATGACTTTCATGGGTATGCTTTTATCAATGCTAATGTGATTACATTTTATAGTTAGTCTTGAATGCAACTAGTATGATTCAAAATTTTTTTGAAACTGGGCTCCACTAGTTCCACTGCATTTCCATATATGTCTATGAATAGCCTTTCTATATCCTATGCTCTCAAGTGTAACCTAGATGAATCTATAGGTCAATTTTTATTAGATATATTCTTTATTTACATTTCATTTCCCTTTTCCTAGTTCCCTGCCCCCCAAAGGTCCAATATGCCCTTTTCCCTCCCCCTGTTCCACCATCCACCCCTTCCCATTTCCCTGTGCTGGTATTCCTCTACACTGATACATTGAGCCATTTTATGAAACTCACAGATTAACAACATCAGGTCTTCTGATCCACAATTATAGTCTAACTTTTCTTCAGACACACCAGAAGAGGGCATTAGATTTATTACAGATGGTTGTAAGCCACCATGTGGTTGCTGGAAATTGAACTCAGGATCTTTGAAAGAACAGTCAGGGCTCTTGTCTGATGAGCCATCTTCCCAGCCCCCTTAAGCATGGGTGATATGTTTTATAAAACTCAGTGAGGTGCAGCAGAAGGGGGTGCCTTAGCGGGCCCATGATGAAGCATCCTCCTCTCCAGGTACCAGCCATCTGAGGGTTCTAGTATAAAATGAAGTTTATTTTTGGACATGGGAAATGGAGTTGAGAAGGAAGAAGAGGAAGAGAAATAAAGGAGACAGAGAAAGTCAGAGATGGGGGAGGAGGGAAAGGAAAGGAAGAGAAGGGGAGGGGAGGGGAGGGGAGGGGAGAGGAGAGGAGAGGAGAGGAGAGGAGAGGAGAGGAGAGGAGAGGAGAGGAGAGGAGAGGAAAGGAAAGGAAAGGAAAGGAAAGGAAAGGAAAGGAAAGGAGGAGAGAAGAGGAGAGAAGAGGAGAGGAGAGAAGAGAAGGGAAGAAGGGAAGGGAAGGGAAGGGAAGGGAAGGGAAGGGAAGGGAAGGGAAGGGAAGGGAAGGGAAGGGAAGGGAAGGGAAGGAAGGGAAGGGAAGGGAAGGGAAGGGAAGGGAAGGGAAGGGAAGGGAAGGGAAGGGAAGGGAAGGGAAGGGAAGGGAAGGGAAGGGAAGGGAAGGGAAGGGAAGGGAAGGGAAGGGAAGGGAAGGGAAGAGAAGAGAAGAGAAGAGAAGAGAAGAGAAGAGAAGAGAAGAGAAGAGAAGAGAAGAGAAGAGAAGAGAAGAGAAGAGAAGAGAAGAGAGGCTATTTGGGAATACATGGAGAGAGAGGGGACAGGAGCAGAAGGGGGAGAGAGGGAGAAGAAGACAGAGAGAGGGTCAGAGAGCAAAAAAGGTCAGAGAGAGAGTGGCCAATTTTTTTTTTTTATATAGTAAGCCAGACTCCTACCTAAGTGTTGCTAGGTAACTGCTGGGTGGGGCCTAGAAGGAATGTTAACATGCTAACAATGGGTTTTAAAGTTGTATTCGTAACTAGGTTTGGTCTTATATGCTGCCTGGATGGCATTATTTTTAAACCTTGGTTTCCATTTGTTGCCATGGTTTCTGATGCATGGGTGCTTGAGCTGCTATCCCATACATAATTTATAATTTTACATACCTGTTTTCAGAAACTTTTGTCTTTGAACTTTTTGATTATGATCCACTTTGGCATATTTTTCTCAGAGTTACTCTGCTTTAGGTTCACTAAGCTTCCTACACATGTTAATTTATTTTTTACCAAGTGTGAGAAGTTTCCAGGTATCATTCCTTCAAATATATTTTTGACACTAACCTTTATTTTTAGTCTCCTTTAGGGGCTCAAATTAGACTTGAGATTTGTGTCACATGTCTCCAAAGCTCTTTTTCTTTATCTCTTTTCCATATTCTGTCTTCCTTGTTTTGATATTTGTTGGGTCATAAAATATTTAGTTTTATTTCCAGTTTATTGACTGGTTCCTGTATCATCGCCAGTGTACTAGTAAGATCATCCTTTAAATTTTTCATTTAAAGTGTTATGATTTGGAGTTTGCATTCCTTCCATTTGGTTCTGTTTTTCTCTCAACTGCTTTTTGTGTGAGGCAGGTCACCAATTTCTGGTCCTCCTGCCTCAGCCTCCTCTATGCTGGGATAGCTGGTACATATCACTACACAAGGTTGACTGTGTTACATTTTATGCTTGGCAGTTTAAGTCTTCTATTTGTTGAATAGATATGTGATGAAATAACTCTCAGACACAAAAAGAATAAAATATTCACTTATGATACAATACGGATTGACCTATAAACCACCGTGCTAAGGCTTCTACAAATGAATACATATTGTGTAATTTTACACATATGAAATTTCCAAAAGAGAAGAATCTGTAAAGAAGTAGATTTGTAGTTCTCCAGTAATAGTAGTAAGAATAGAACTTAAATATACATATGAACTAGGATCCTACTGAGATGATGAAAATATTAGTCTTATTCCTGTATGTATTTACGCTTCCTAATTGCCTTATGGGAATTATTTGAAGTTAACGGAGACTTTCATGGGGATTTCAGATCATAATTCTGTTCTTAAAGACTTTACTCTGCTCATTAGAGGCTGCCCTAGGCATGCAGAGGTCAGAAGCCAGCTGTGACTTCTGTTGACTTATTGAACTACTCCAGCTTTCTTCTCTTCATAGTTTAAAGCTTTCTGGGATTCCTTTACCCTTTCTCTTCTGGAAGTCCAGAAAACTGTGGGCATTCATATTATTTTTGTTCAATCATTTTAGTGTATTATTTGGGTTTTGATACTTCCTCATTGTTGGAGAACTTTATAAAATACAATCTATTCCATAAAACTATTTTCTTCTTAAAATTCCTTATGGATTTTCCATTTTCTCCAACGTGTGTTAGATATTTTTTGGCTCTGTTCTTTGATCCCCACACTTGGGAGTTACAGAAAGGTGGGACAGAGCTCACAAGCATCCTTGGCTATATAGTGAGTTTGAGACTAGCCTGGGGTGTATAACATCCTGTCTGCAAAAATCTAAAACTAAGACAAGACCCTAAACTTGTTTAGCCTAGACCAGGCCTAATCTAAAGACTGCCTGTCTTCCTATCTAAGTACATTGCAAAGAACCACTATAGATAGTGAGTCTGGCACAGGGTTAAAGAGAATTACATATGTAATAGCTTAGTTGTAGTAATAGGATACATTACCTGCTGTAATTTAAATGTGTAATATCCAAGTTTTAAATTTTCCTCCTCAGTGTTTTATTATTGGGAAGTAGTAGAGTTCCATCAGCCTGAACCTCTAACACCATGATTCCTGCCCAGGTCTGATGGAAAACAGCATGCAAAAAAAAGTGGGAAACCAACCAAGATAAATGTGATTTCACCATTTTTTAATTCTCTCCTTAATCTTTCCTCTTCACCAGACTGACTGTTCTATGAAGTCAGGGGTCATAGCTTCCTCATTGATGCTGTGTTTCCACAATATTCACCATCCTCTCAGTGCTGTGCTTCACCCTATACTCAGGAATTGATCTCTTCTAGAAGACTTTAACCTACTCTCCAACCTTGGTGCCTTATCCTTCCACTTTTTCTCCTTTTTTAAAATTTTCTATTTATTAGTCTAAGCTTTCTTTTTTATTAGATATTTGCTTTATTAACATTTCAAATGGTATCCCCTTTCTGAGTTACCACTCTGAAAATCCCATATCCCATGCCCCCTCTCCCTCCTCCCCTCCCCCCAATTTCCTGACTTGCATTCCCCTATTCTGGAAAATTGAGCCTTCACAGCACCCACTGTCTCTCCTCTCACTGATGTCATGATGGCCCCTACACCCAGATTCTGACTTCCCACTAATTTGATTACATTTACAATTTTAATGACACAGCATTGTCTTCACTCAAGAATCCAATAAAGCCACGGGCTTGGTGGTAGCCAATGTCCTTTGACCTGTGAGCACGGCCCACAAGCCCTGCCTGAAGAAAGAGTTCCCAGAGCAGTGGTTCTCTAACCTTCTCATCTAGGCTTCCTCTGTATATGGTGACATCCTGGTTCCACCTGTCTGGCAGCAATGGCCAAAAAGCTCTCCTTGTCTCTAAGCGAACTATTAGGACATATTCTATCACTAAAATCAGAACTCAGCAGTTTTCTAACATCAGCATGCTACTGAGCACCAGAAACCTACCTGACTCCATCCCCTAAAGCTGCTGTTACAAAGATGTGCAGCAACCCCCAACTGTTTTACAGGAGTGCTAGACATCCTAACATAGTTCCTTGTAATTACGCAGTAGGCACTTTTCCCACTGACTCTTAGGGCTAAGAATTTCAGGCTTTATGATTGTTTTCAACCACTAACTGTGGTTAATGATGTGGGATGGTAAAGGTACTTTGAGTATAAAGGGGTGAATGAAGGGAAGTAAGGGAGAGGGAAGCTTTTTTTGTTTGGGGTTTTGATTTTGGGTTTGGTTTTTGCTTCTTGTTTAGGCAAATGTTTTTTATCAATTTTTTTTTGTTTTTAATCAAATTTTCATTTATGACTTAACTAAACCCTTTCTTCGGCTTCTCTTTTCTCCCATTATCTTAATTCCACAAAAAGCACAACATATTTTTTTATCATATCCTAAAACCAATTTAGTATTTCTGAGAACAGAGAGCAAATACAACATACATAAATCAGATGCTATCTGTACTTAAAACATACTTAAGCACTTCCAAAAGATCAACAGATGACTCTGCATCTTCAGAATTAGCATACACACATACTACCACACTGCTAACCAAGGCTGAAATTTGCTGTCTAAAATCCATACATTTTTAGACTGGAGGGCATACAGAAAAAATGTAATATAATCCTCCATTTATTTTTGCAGAGAAACTTTGTATGTTCAGGGTTAATTGACATGACCAAGGATGCATAGCTAAATCATTGCTTTAAATTGAACATCCATTTAGCAAACATGGAATACTATGTTATTCTCACTACTGAATTCACAAAATGATGCATTTTTTTCTTTCATATTCATTTTGTAAGATAGAAAAATGATCACAAATACTATTTAGTTGTAAGAACACTCAGTCTGTTGCTTTAGATCGTAATTCTAAGATTACATTGTTTGACATTTTGCTTGTTATTGCTGTAAGATGCAATTCCCTTAAATATCATAGACCCATTGATTTAGCAAATATTTGAGACTATATTCCTGATTCTGTGGGTGATATGGAAAGCCTCTTAGAACAGAGAAGAAAATTTGTTCCCCACTGGCATAGAAGAGCTTCTAAACTACTAAGGAGGTGGTGCAAAATATGCAGAAAATATTAAGACCATTACAGTCAGAGGCCTTAATGCCAGACCTGAAAGCCGTAAACTGCCAGACGTAAAGCTCTTTAAGCTACAGGCACAAGCAAATATTTTCTGAGGACTCAAATAACAAATGAGATAATTACAAGAATTGACAAATGGAATCTAACAAACTTAAAATCTTTTACACCACCAAGCTCAATTAACAAATGGGATCAAACAAACATAAAATCTTTTACACCATCAAGCCCAATGACCTTAGTTTGATATCCAGACCCCATGTAAAGATAAGATGAGAAAGCCTACTTCTAAAAGATTGTTCTCTGACCTCCACATGTATACACATTGGCATGAATGCCCTCCGAGTAACCTCAAATATATTAATAGTAAAATAAAGGGATGGTAAAAATTAAATGCACACAACGCACAAAGACATACAAACAGTAAATCGGATAGTAAACTGGATAAAGACAATTCTTAAAAGCAGAAATACAAATTGCAAACACTTTAAAAAACCATTTAGCACCCTTAGCCATCAGGGAAATGCAAATTAGTGCAGATTTGAGATTCCATCCCTTCCCAGTCAGAATAGAAGACAAATAACAGAAAATGCTAATGAGATGCAGGGAAATGGGAATACTTATGCTCTTCTTTTTGAAAAGTAAACTGGTTAAGCCACTATGGAAGTCAGCATAATGGTTTCTCAAAAACCTGTATTTAGGACTATTATATGATCAAGCCATACAACTTCTAGGTATATACCTAAAGGTCTCTATATCAGCATGTTGCAAGGATACCTTAGCCATGTTTCTTTCCTTTCTTCTTTTCTTTTCTTTTCTTTTCTTTTCTTTTCTTTTCTTTTCTTTTCTTTTCTTTTCCCCTCTCTTTTCTTTTGTCTTTTCTTCCTTTCTTCCTTCCTTCCTCCCTTCTTTTTTTGCATCCATTGCACTATTCCCAGTAGATTGAGAATGAAATCAGCATATGGGTCTGGCAAAGGATGACCAGAGAAATAAAATGTGATATACAGATAAAGTTACATAGACACAGGGGATTTTACAAAGCAATAACAAAAAAATTATCATTACATTGGCAGAAAAATCAATGAACCCGGAAGCCATTCTGTTAAATCACTTAGACAAAGACTGCAGGTTTTCTCTCATTTGTAGAATATAAATGTAAAATTAAGTTTCTCTCTCACTCTGAGTGTATGTCTGTCAGAAAGAGACAGACAGACAGAAGATGCTGAGACAGGAAGATAGATCTTAAGGGTGAGGATCAAAACAAAAGGTTATGCCACAAATGTTACATAAAGTCAAAAAAGAGACAATTAACTGTTTTGGGGGGAAAGAAGGGACCAGTGACTGAAAGGACAGGAAACATGGAGGGAGAATAATAGAGAAGGAAGAGAAATCAGAACAAAGTCTAATAACACATTGTGCTAGTTAGTTCTTATCAACCTAACAAACACTAGAGATGTATGAAAGAGGGACCCTCGATAGAGGGCTTGCCTCCATCAGAATGGCCTGTAGAGGTCTTCGGGACATTTTCTTGATAAATGGTTGTTATATGAGGGTCCATTGTAGATGATGCCAACCTGAAAAAGTGGTCCTGATTTGTATAAGAGAGCAAGCTATGGAAAGCAAGTCAGTAAGTAGTGTCCCTCCATGGCCTCTCTACTTCAGTTCCTGTCTCCAGGTTTCTGCCTTAAGTTCTTGTGTAGTTTTTTTTCTTGACAATGGACTGTAAACGTTAAGCCAAATAAAAAACGCTTTTTTCTCCAAATTGGATTTAGCCAATATTTTATCAGAGCAACAGAGACACAAACTAGAATACATATATACATGAAAATGCCATAGCACAAATAGTGTGTACGGTAACATTTAAAATTTAATTTGTGTATGATAACATTAAAAACGTAATTTTAAAAGTACAGAACAATCAAAGCTGTATGGCTGTAGGTTTGGGGATTGTGTCAATTTATCTTGTGAGGGCTAAAAAAGTACAAAACAATAACCAGCAAGGCAATCTCGTGGAAAAGGTAAGTTTGATTATAACAGCTATTGAGATGCTATAGTATTGAACAGAAAAGTACTCTAATATAAGGCAGTAAAGGAACTAAGGAGGGATTCAATTACAATAACTGATATTCTCTAAACAATGAATAGAACAGAAGCTGAGTAGTGTACAGAGAATCAAATGAAGTTGGTTTACCTACAAAAAGGCGTCAGGCCACATGCAATTAAAAGTCCAGGTATTTTGGATAAATACGGAGTCAGTAGCTACATGCTCTTTAGGAGCACGTGTGTGTGTGTGTGTGTGTGTGTGTGTGTGTGTGTGTGTGTGTGGTATGAGGTTAAATCATAAAGGACACTATGCTAAGGGCTTTAAGCATTACCTCATGTATTTCTCCCTCCAGAATTATCAGTGATGGTTTAATATATTACTATTTTAATACAATAGTACATGCTCTTTATATTGGCATGCTGTAGGGGTTTTTTAATGTTTTGGGTGTTTTGTTTGTTTGTTTGTTTTTTGTTTTTTTGAAACAGGGTTTCTCTGTGTAGCCCTGGCTGTCCTAGAACTCACTCTGTAGAACAGGCTGGCCTTGTACTCAGAAATCTGCCTGTGTCTGTCTCCCAAGTGCTGGGATTACAGGTGTGCACCACCACTGCCTGGCTGTAGAGGTTTTTTTGTTTGTTTGGTTGGTTTGGTTTTTCGAGACAGGGTTTCTCTGTATAGCCCTGGCTGTCCTGGAACTCACTCTGTAGACTAGGCTGGCTCGAACTCAGAGATCTGCCTGCCTCTGCTGTCTAAAGATTCATGTTCTTTGTTAGAACATGAAACCCTAGACATGGAATTATATCTATTTTCTTTTCATGGATATAGAAAGACACACATCAAAGTTAATTACCTTTTATGTAGCAGCATCATGGTAAAAAAAATAATTTATTTTCTGCCTAGAAAACAGTTATAAATTTAAATAAAGAAAATTCTTTCTTACTGCTCCAAACATCCTTCCTTTTCCAATTTAACATATCTAGTCTGAAAGCACTTAAAATGGCCCAAGGAGGGTTCTCATTGGTGCCCATGACTGCCGATCTCATATATGCTAAGTGCCTGCCATGAGTCCAGCAAGGGCTAGCAGGTCTCTTTGGATTAGTGGTTAATTTTTGTTTATTCTCTCATAAATGATTCCAAACATGTTATCACTTATTTAGAAATGAAGAAAACTAGACAATTTCATCACCAACCTTAGTTTTCATGATCTCTTTGAAAATGTCCAGTACATTGTCATTAAGTTTTTGTAATCGGAATTCCTTTGGATGTTTTCCTAGTCACCTCCTTTTGTTCTGAGAATAATCCAGAGTAAACAGACACTTGGACTGTGAGCACAGCTGCCCAATTTTCAAAAGAGCTATTAGGATTTTGGAGATAACTATCCAACCCCCTGACAGGATTAGTTCAACTGCTAAGGAAGTGTATGAGTCCCCTAAAGCACCAGCATTTTCTAATCTGTGGAATGTCAATGAGATTGCCTTCTAGTCTCTGCCTGTAATTATTCTTCTAGCTAATATATAACCACCTCTATCTTCTTTTTCCTAAAAACAGAACACAGAAGAAGCACCCAGGAAAGAAAGTTTAAAGTTACTTTCTTCTTTTTATTTTATTTTATTTTATCTTTTTTCTATACTCCAGATTTTATCACCCCTCCATCCACCCTCTGACTCCTCCCAATGCCCCTGTCTCCATGAGGATGTACCCACCCCCACCCCACCCCACCAGACTTCTCCACTCAACCCCAAAACTACTGTAATGCCAGAGCACCAATAAAAGGAGGATGTAAAAGCACACCTTGTAAACCCAGTCCTGGAACTACTATATCTTCTTGTGTATCTTGAGAAGTTGATAAAGTCATGCCTCACATCTTCATTCTTTTTCAAGAGGGACACATTTGTGGTTTCTTGCAAATGTTGCCTGTTTTCAATGTCCCTCCCTATAGTATATGCTGTGCCATGACCATAGAGTGAGTTCTTTACCATTATTTTTAGATGTTAACCAAGAGTTTTACTCAAAATTAGTCTCTAAAGACCTAAGCAACTCAGAGATCTTGTAGTTGAATTTGTTTTATATTGTGTGCATAGAATGAACTGGGCTGAGATAGTTCATTTTCAATCTTTGCAACTTGAGAGCTTTGCAAAGTTGCTCATAGCGTATAGGATCTTACCAAAAACAGATTACTCACTCAGTCATTTCAAATTTTAGCACAGGGAGAAAAAGTTTCAAGCTGCCCATTTCCCAAGGCCTGACTAGTTTCAAAAACAGGACTATCAGAAAAAAGGGGATCATGTTCAGCTTCCCATCTTTTTCAGCTAAAGTTGAATCTAACCCTTTGCAAATTTCTCAAAAGATTCCTGACAAGAACTTACATAATTTATAATTTCAAAAGTTTATTTATATAAATTCAAGTACAATATTTATCTAAAAACTCTCTATATAAACATGTAATTATTCAATTATATATACATATATATTGAAGCTTCTGCTATGCTTAAAAATCTGTGCATAAGTAATCAAAAATTCGCCTCGCAAGCATAAGTAAATGTTTGATTTTCAATAGTTTGGTATATCTTGATGGTTTGATTTTTTTCCTCCCTTCTTCAACAGACTGTTAAATATTTTAAGAGATGGTACTCACATTATAGAATTACTTTTAATAAGGAAAAAGTAGAAAGATATTAAGGTATTGATTTATATAGAGTCATTTTATATAAGAGTTTAACCAAAGGAATAAAACATTTATTAGTCATCGCCCAAGATTAAGTAGGAAAACATTTAATTTTGTTTCAATTGACATAACAATTCAAAATCAAGGAGTGCCATTTATTAGGATTAGAAATTCTTCCTCTAGAAAAAAAATCAGACTATGTGATCACCATAGGCCAACATCACAGTCTGATCACAGTCAATTGGAAGAGAGTGGCTGCATTCCTAGCGAGTACACTTTAGTGACTTACGGCCAAACAATCAAGCTCATTTCAGTTTACAACCAGGGACTGATTCGACTTTCTCACATCGTAAATCTTGACTAATGCAAAAATTATGTGGCTTTCCCAAAGCTATCCTAGAGAAGCAAAGGATGAGATCTCCTTCCAGCTCTC
Source organism: Apodemus agrarius (assembly GCA_964023405.1). Classification (NCBI taxonomy): domain Eukaryota; kingdom Metazoa; phylum Chordata; class Mammalia; order Rodentia; family Muridae; genus Apodemus; species Apodemus agrarius. The sequence continues at coordinate 105,863,697 of OZ030010.1, read as the reverse complement.
AACGAGCTTGTATTCTGACTCTAAAACATCTGTATAATTATGGACGGCAGTACTGACTATGATAATCCTCACAATGGAGGCTTGTAGACAGTTCAGAATATATTGCCAGGAGGAGAGATTCTATCTTATTGGGAGCGGAAAGGAATGCTTTAGGAAGAAACACTTCCCAAGAACATACCATCAGAGACCAGTTTGCCAGGTTTCTCAGCATGGATTCTAGCTGTGTCAACAGCTTCCTGACTGATACTAAGTAACAACCTCTCCAGTTCAATTTTTTCAGTAAAAGGGAAACAATAGAATGGTTGGATATGATGAAATAACAAAACAAGAAGTTATTCTAGATTTTTCAACTCTTCATTCATATGTATGAGTGTTTTTGCCTACATGTATGTCTGCACAACATGTAAGTGCCTGGTGTCCTAGGAGACCAGAAAAGAGTCAGATCCCCTGAAGATAGAGTTACAGATGGCTGTAAGCTGCCATATGGATGGAGGAAGTCAAAGCCATGTCCTTAGTCAGAGCAGCCAGTGTTCTTAACCGTTGAGTCATCTCTCCAGTTCTCTAGAAAGATGTTCTGAAGCTTATATAAATTATGGGTAAAAGAAGATGAGAGGAAGCAAGGGTTTTTCTATCCATAATACTGAAATTTAGCTTGTAAAGTATACTGTATGTCAGGGGAAAGTAAAAAGTTACAATTATAGTAAATAAAAGCATCTGCTTTGACAGTGGTGAACTCTGCTGGCCCCTGCAATTCACAGCAGCTGAAAGAAAGCTGAAAGAAGCTTCTTTCTAACCCTAACTAGGAACAAAGACACAAGCCACTAGGGCAATTAAATACCATGGTTTCAGGAAAAACCTGATCTGCCTCCTTGGCACTTCCCTCCACTCACCTTGCTCTGTCCTCTGACTCCAGACGAGGGAGCCAGCCCAACCCTGTGCAGCAGAGCCTGTTCACCCAAATAAGACTCCACCTAAATCCAGGGAGGACAGAGGACACCCTTTCAGAGATAGATAGCTTGTGAAGAAGACATTGACTGACGAAGTTTCTCTCTCTCTCTCTCTCTCTCTCTCTCTCTCTCTCTCTCCCTCTCTCTGTGTGTGTGTGTGTGTGTGTGTGTGTGTGCGCGTGCGTGCGTGCGTGCGTGCGTGCGTGTGTGTGCGTGTGTGTGTGTGTGTGTGTGTGTGTAGCAAGAATCTTACCTTGCTTATATATTTTTTATATTTTTTAATTTTTTTATTTTCTATATTCTTTGTTTACATACCAAATGATTTCCCCTTTCCCGGTCACCCCCTCCCCATAAGTCTCATAAGCCCTCTTCCCTCTGCACATTCCCCAATCTACCCCCTCCCACTTCTCTGTCCTGGTAATCCCCTACATTGATGCATCAAGCCTTTCCAAGACCAGGGCCCTCTCCTTCCTTCTTCTTTGGAATCATTTGATATGTGAATTGTGTCTTGGATATTCAAAGCTTCTGGGCTAATATCCACTTATCAGTGTCTGCATTCCATGTATGTTATTTTGTGATTGGGTTACCTCACTTAGGATGATATTTTCCAGATCCAACCATTTGCCTAAGAATTTCATGAATTCATTGTTTTCAATTGCTGAATAGTACTCCATTGTATAAATATACCACATTTTCTGCATCCATTCCTCTGTTGAGGGACATCTGGGTTCTTTCCAGCTTCTGGCTATTATAAATAAGGCTGCTATGAACATAGTGGAGCATGTATCCTTATTGCATGCTGGGGAATCCTCTGGGTATATGCCCAGGAATGGTATAGCAGGGTCCTCTGGAAGTGTCATGCCCAGTTTTCTGAGGAACCACCAGACTGATTTCCAGAGTGGTTGTACCAACTTGCATTCCCACCAGCAGTGGAGGAGTGTTCCTCTTTCTCCACATCCTCGCCAACACGTGATGTCTTCTGAGTTTTTAATCTTAGCCATTCTGACTGGTGTGAGGTGGAATCTCAGGGTTGTTTTGATTTGCATTTCCCTGATGACTAAAGATGCTGAATATTTCTTCAGGTGATTCTTAGCCATTCAAAGTTCTTCAGGTGAAAATTCTTTGTTTAGCTCTGTACCCCATTTTTTAATAGGGTTATTTGGCTCTCTGGAGTCTACCTTCTTGCGTTCTTTGTATATATTGGATATTAGCCCTCTGTTGGAGGTAGGGTTGGTGAAGATTTTTTCCCAATTTGTTGGTTGCCGATTTGTCCTTCTGAAGGTGTCCTTTGCCTTACAGAAACTTTGTAATTTTATGAGGTCCCATTTGTCAATTCTTGATCTTAGAGCATAAGCTATTGGTGTTCTGTTCAGGAACTTTTCTCCTGTGCCCATGTCCTCAAAGGTCTTCCCCTGGTTTACATGTTTTGTGCATTTACTTAATCACCAATTTTGTTTGACTATAGTTGCTTAGCAGATAATACTTCAAAATAGAAAACTACTTGATCATATCAGATAAATTCAGTATTTCTATGTAAGTTCAGTTCCCCTTGGTTTATTATGTAGTATATATAATAAACTAATATATATATATTAAACAAATATATATATATATATTTAAAATCATGTCACTTAAGCTGGTAATATAGTTTAATGATAAAATGTTTATTTATTATATATAGAACTGGCAAGATAGCTTAGTGCATAAAGGCAATTGCTATAAAGTTTGAAAACCTAAGTTTGATCTCTGGAACTCACATGGTTGAAGAGTCATTCTCCTCTGACCTTCACATGCATTCTATGACATATATGTTCATGCCTGCAGACAATCAATAGTTAAAAATCATAAAAATAAAAGAAGATACAAGTAATGCCACCTGTTCAACAAATATTTTTGAGTAAGCAACTATTAAATTCTTTATTTAGAAAACAAACACTTCATGAATATATATTGCTACATAAAAGATATAAGTGGCCATTATTTTAACTATACTTCTGTTCCAACACTCCAAATGAAAATTAAATTGGAATCACACATCTTAATTTCTAACTAAAATTCAATGTGATGTTGACCTTCTAACAATTGTGATAAAGAAAAATACCCCCAAGTTTTCCAAAAGATCAATTGAAATAACATTATTTTGTATTAATATTTATAAAGTTTTAATCCTCTAAAAAAAAACAGTGGCCTGACAATATGATGTTAACTGATCACTTAAATATTGATAACTTTCACTTTTGTATTAACTATAGATATCTGTATAATATATAGTACATATAATGTGACTGGTATATGATATATGACACAACATGTTATGTGTGAAATATATGTGGTATATGGTATGTGGATGTGGTATATGATAAATGATGTATATGATATATAATGTATGATATATAATTCATACATATTTATATGGTATATGATATGTTATATGTGGTATGTGATATGAGATATATAGTATATGATTAGTATATAGAGTACAGTATTTAGTACATAATATATAGTATTTAATATTTAGTACATAGTATTTATAAGTATATGATATATGATATGTAACTTGTAACATGTGATATGTGATATAATAACTACACAATATATATCAATTAACTACAAATAAATATCACTTTTCTAATGGGTTAATGCCCTGTCTCAGGATTTTAAGAACAAATAAAAAAGTACCTTGAGGGTAGATTATGTTAGGTAGGTTTTATCTAACCACATTTTATACATGCATGTATAGTTTTAAAATATATGTTACAAAACATTCTGAAGTAATAAATTTGTCTACTTTTTCTGTGTTTCTGTTTATTTCTCATCCTATCTTAGAAACCAACCTCTTCTACCTAACACATTGGAAGGTTAGGGGTAAAGTAAGGGACTAGAGCAGACTTATAGATCTTATTAGGAATGGGAAATTTAATAGTTATGGATGGGTGTGGATGGGACTAGAATGAGAAGATCAAGTGCGGATGGAGAGCAGAGGGGGGATAATAAGAAATGCTGGAAAAGAAAGCAAAATCTAAGGGATATTAGAGGGGTAATTTGAAAATCTAAATATAGTAGAAGCTTCACACATATGAAGGCAGTCTAAATGAAATTGCCAAATAATGGGGGGAGAGAGCCCCAACTGGACAAGAGAACCACTGCTCTAAATCAGTTGCAGGAATATGTGATTCTGGGAATGACATGTTGAGAGTCATGTGAATGTGGTGCCAATTTGATGGACAGGAATGAAAGAAACTATGAACAGGAATTGAAAACCAGGCACAGTAGCTCCCATCTATAATCAAAGCATTAAGTAAGATGAGAAAGAAGGATCATGGTGAGTTTGAGAGCCACCTCAATAACATACACAGTGTGTTCTAGGCCAACTTGGACTACACAGTAATACCCCTGTATTGAAGAGTCAGCAGGGAGGGAAGAGGAGGAAGAGAGAAGGGAAGATAAAGTCAAGAAAACAAGATGACTGAAAGAGCTCAAATCTGTCTAGGTAGTACACAATGGCTAGGCACCATGTCCAACTGGCACTTTGCAGGCGTCATGTGCCCCAGAATACCTACAAATATGTTCCAGCACAGAAACAACAATGCACTCACAGAAAACCTGTGATCTGTTTTCTTTTGTATCTTAATTTTAAACTCCTACGGTTCTGGAGCATAAATTTTGTAGACAACAACTTTGTATTCCATTGATAAAGGGTTGTACATGTGTGCTAAAAAGAAACAAGACTGTCAAAAATATAGGTGAAAAATTGCAAGAGCTTTTCAGCAGCAGAGCTAAAATAATAACACATTAGGAGTCAGAGGTCTGAAGAATAGAGAGCTTCAAAGGAGCCAAAAAGGCCAGCCTGGTTCTCTGCTGTTACCAGAGAGTCTTTGTAAACCAGGCAGCTTTTTCTCTTCGTACATTTCTTTGGCTTTACCGCAGTCAACATTTTGTTAAGAAAATCCCTCATTCTTCCTTCAGCCTAGAATCATGAGGAACAGGAAGAAAGCCAAAATGTAATGAAAGGATCCCCAAGTAGTTCCGTGAACACTTGACCATAGGAGTTTTTAGCCACCACATACACACACACACACATACACACACACACACACACACACACACACACACATACAACCACTTAAGAAGGTATTTTTTATTTTAAAATTTTTATTAGATTTATTCTTTATTTACATTTCAAATGTTATCCCTTTACCTTGTTTCCCTTCTTCCCCTCTGAAAACTCCCTTTCCCGTGCCCCCCTCCCCCTGCTCACCCACCCACCCACTCCCACTTCCATGCCCTAGCATTCCCCTATGCTGGGGTATTGAACCTTCTCAGGGCCAAGGGCCTCTCCTCCCATTGATGTCCAGCAAGGCTATCCTCTGCTACATGTGTACTCTTTGGTTGGTGGTTCAGACCCTGGGAGCTCTGGGAGTACTGGTTGCTTCATAATGTTGCTCCTCCTATGGGGCTGAAAGCTCAAGAAGGTATATTGTTAATGCACTTTAATAAGAGCACTTTCACTTTTCCTAATTTTGTGATCATCCCTACCAAAATAGAGCCAACTCACCAAATGACCCCATCTTAGAAAATGTTCAATACAATAATCACCAATTAATAGGAACATCAACTTTGCAACTGAAAATGCTATTCCTTCTTCCACAGAGATTGGAACAATGAAATCAGTTTCAAGTTAGTGTCTACTTGCAGACTCAATATGATTTGCAGAGATAGAAGACAAAGGCAATAGCTATCAGAAGCCTCCAGCTTTTATTTTGCGTGTATGTGTGGTTAAATAAATTTAAAGATGAAATAATAATGATAAATTCAAGTTCTGCAAGCAACTCACTGTTCTCTTCTTCTAGTTTAGGAGACTATCCATTTTATCAAATGTGACCTTTGTTTTTTTTCTGAGTATATCTAGTCACAGGGAGTAATGAAGGGGCAATATTATATTTCAGGCAACTTTAGGCTCCAATTTCCCATTCGATTTCATTGTGCTGTCAGTTGTTATTTATTGAGCATCTACTATGTGTCAGGCACTCTTCTTGGTGTCTGCAATAAAGAAATAAATTAGACATAAATCCTGACCATAATGGAGTTTATTTGCTGTCTTGTTTGGTCGTGTGCTAGCACCACTTTCTGCATTTGCTTTTCTGAGAAACAGCTAAGGAGGACGGAAAGGAACTCTCAAGGACCCTTCCTTCTTTATTCCTTTTGTTGTTTGTGCTTCTAGAAAATAGTTCCCTGACTCTCTCAGGAATTAAAGGAGAAAATATCTGCATGACTTAGTCGTGTTTTGTATCTCTTAGGACTTCCTCTGTCCTTCAGGTTGTATTTCTTGCCATGGTGATCAAACACAAAGCCTTGGCATTTTGAGCAATCAGCCACACATCCCCATAGTACCACCTGCCTTACATCAGAGTACTTACCTTGTAATTCCCTGTAATGGATGATATGAAAAATCCTCTGCTTCCTTCCTACAGGGGGTTGGAAGAAGGTCTACTTGATCCAGTGACAAGATACCTTTTAATACAGTACTAGAATACTTTAGTATATTATTTCACATCCTCAAATTCTCAGATTTCACTACGTTTTAGTTATTTTGTGTCTCTGTCTCTGTCTCCTCTATCTCTCTCCGTGTGTGTGTGTGTGTGTGTGTGTGTGTGTGTGTGTGCCTGCATAAGTGCATATTTGTGTGTGTAAAGATAGACAAGTGTGCCCCAGAGTGCACAGGTATAATAGACACGACTGCAGAAGTTGTTCCTCTCCTTACTACACGTGGGTCAAAGGATCAGTCTCAGATTGTGAGGCTGTCAGGCTCAGCAGCAGGCACATATACTCACTGAGCCATCTTTCTGGCCTCAATAATTTGGATAAGCACTTTTTTCTTTGAACATCATGTTCCCTTCAGCTTTGTGAAACGAAATTATACTGGCTCCCCTCTCACTAGGTCTCTGGCTCTCTCTGTCAGTTTTTGAGGATTTCCTCCTCCGTACATCCCTTAAATAACAGAATTCCATCTTAGAGGTCTATTCAAAGCCCTTGTCTCTTTATTCCTGATCCGCCCTTGCCTCTCCTCTCCTTTCTCCCTCTGTTCTACAGCCATGAGGTCTGTATAACCTCCTGGCAATAAAACAAGCTACCATTTACCCACCAGTGATTTGCAAACCTTTTCCTCCATACATAGGTTTGCCTGACTTACAGATCCATACAATTAGATAGCTTCTAGACGTTTCCAGTTCTCTACATATCTAAAACTGACTATATCCATGATTTCACTTTTGAAATGCTTTCCAAATCTTTTTATCACAATTCCAGCCATATCCTACCTTGACAATCACCAACTTATACCAGTTGTCCTTCCAGAATAGATGTCACAGACATTCACTGTTCTCTATTCCATTGTTAGTACAGGTGTTCCTCTTATATAAGCCATTGTTATCTGTTTTTCAGGCATGAGACAATCCCCTGAAATTTTCTTTTAAACTTTTGTCTTACCTCTCTCCACATTACAGTTGGCTGTAAAAGCTAATGTTTAAATCTAATCACAGGATTTCTTCATTGCATACAGAGTTTCAGTGGCTTCCTTAAAAGATAAAGAAAGCTCTTAATAAGAATCTAGAGATCTAGAGGCTTATATAGTCTGCATTCCCTCCTTGGATCTTGTGCTTTAGGCAAATGTTCATCTCCCATGATATATACATTATCTGTAATACTCTATATCATTGCACAGGATGTTAACTGCGACTCTAGGTTCACCTACCCATTCATCCATTGTATACAAATAAATATAAAATGTTTTATTCATGTTTGAGTTCACTAATAACTATTTGTGTATATGGCAGTTTATGCCAGAGTATTTTTATCCCTATACCAATTACGTTTATTACATAATTCTCTCTTCCATTCAATTATGAAGTCATTTTGAATATTATTATTTTTAATGTATATGTACACAGATATATAGGGTGGGCATGGGCATGTGAGTGCAGAGCCCATATGAGAACAGATCCTCTGGAGCTGGAATTACGTGTGAGACTGTGTGCCACCAAACATGTGTATTGGGAACCAAACTTGAATCCTCTCTAAGAGGACTGTATACTCTTAACATTTTTTTATTTTCTATATTCTTTGTTTACATTCCAAATGATTATCTCTTTCCCAGTTCCCCCCTCCCCCTAAGTCCCATAAGCCCTCTTCTCTCCATCAGTTCCCCAATCAACCCCCTCCCACTCCTCTGTCCTGGCAATCCCATACAATGTTGCATCAAGCCTTTCTAGGACCAGGGCCCTCTCCTTCCTTCTTCTTGGGAATGATTTGATATGTGAGTTGTGTCTTGGGTATTCAGAGCTTCTGGGCTAATATCCATGAATCAGTGACTGCATTCCATGTGTGTTCTTTTGTGAATGAGTTACCTCACTTAGGATGATATTTTCCAGATCCAACCATTTGCCTAAGAATTTCATGAATTCATTGTTTTTAATTGCTTAGTATTCCATTGTAAATATGCCACATTTTCTGTATCCATTCCTCCTCTGAGGGACATCTGGGTTCTTTCCATCTATTATAAATAGGGCTGCTATGATCATAGTGTAGCATGTATCCTTATTACATGTCAGGATATCCTCTGGGTATATGCCCAGGAATGGTATAGCAGGGTCCTCTGGAAGTGTCATGCCCAGTTTTCTGAGGAACTGCCAGACTGATTTCCAGAGTGGTTGTACCATTTTGTCAGGAGACAGGAGGTGTTGGCAAGGATGTGGAGAAAGAGGAACACTCCTCCACTGCTGGTCGGATTGCAAGCTGGAACTCTTAACTTCTAAGCCTTCTTTCTAGCCCCAGATTTGAGTAATTTTTGATGATGCAATTAGGCTATATGTTTTTCAATGCTAAGATATTTTTGTTCAATTTTCTATTTATTATAACCAGTCCTATCGTTGGAACACAGTATTGCCTTTATTTTATTAAATATATTAGGCTGGGGTTACAACAGATCAAAACATTTTAAAGATTTGTTTGTTTATTTATTTTTTATATGAATGCTCTTTCTGTATGAACACCTACACACTTGAGGAGGGCATTAGATCCTATTATAGATGGCCATAAGCCATCATGTGCTTCTGACACTTGAACTCAGGACCTTTAGAAGAACAGCCAGTGCTCTTAAACTCTAAACCGTACAGTCATACAACTGATCAAAATTTAATAATGAAAATATTCAGCCAGATAAATCAGCAGACAAATGTTCTGGCCATTCAAGCCTGAAACCCTGGGTTCATCCCTGGAACCCACAGCAGAAGGAGAGAACTAATTACTGAAAGTTGTCCTCTGATGTTTACAGGCACACAATAGCATACACTCATCTACACACACACACACACACACACACACACACACAAACACAAACACAAACACAAACACACATACATACCATACCACAAACTACAATAACAATAAAAATAATAATAATAATAGTAAATAATTAAAATATTAAAACATCGCTTCTCAGCCTTTTGGCTAAAATCAAGTGTAAAGTTTGTAGGAGAGTACCAGAATAAAGCAGAGAAATGGTGAGGTGGTGATTGGGGAATAGGCAGGGGGTGGGGTGGGGTGGAAGAGGACATATGGGAAATATGGTGAGGGGGGAAACAGGGAAAAGGGAAAGCCTTCAGAATGTAAACAAATATAGAAAATAAAAAAATTGTAAAATAAAAAAAGATTTTGGGGAACTCTACCCCTCCCCAATCCCCCACTGCCAAAAAAAATACTATATGGGAATAACCATAAATTTAAAACACCAAGAAAACCTCTGCCTGAATACCATCATCTTAGTTAACAGAATCTTCAGCAACTGTAAACCAAGAAGTCATTGTTGGCAACCACATGTACATATAAACAGTGTGAAACTGTAACATTCACATAAAAGAAGAAATAGATATATAACAATTAAAGGTAATACTTCATAAATTGATAATAAATCATGGAAATCAGTTAAGAACTCAGTCTGCTCATTAAGTAGATGGAAACTTTACAATCATTATTTTTAGTTGTAGTCTTGTAATAATTCTGAAGCTTACTGAATCTAACCTCTTCAGTATTGACTGAAGGGTGAAAAATAATTGACAGTTATTTATCCTTGGCTAGTACATTGTCCAGAGATAAAATCCAAAAATTTAAATGAATCTGCCAATAACATTAGAAAGTCCTTCTGACAGAATTTATTTTTAAGTATTTTAGTTCTTTAAAAATCATGCTGCCATTTTATACTTCTAGCTAGACATTACTCTTTAAAATCTGCCTCTTTTACACCAGTCAGAAGGACTAAGGCAAAAGAAAAACAAATGCCAATGGGTGTGTGGGAAAATATGAACATACTTGCAGATGGTGGAAGTGTAAACTTGTGCATCCACTATGGAAATCTGTGTGGGATCCACTCTAGGACTCAGCCATTCCACTCCTGAGCACATACCCAAAAGATTGACAGTTCTTAAGAGATACCTGCTCTTCCATATTTCTTGCTGTTTTATTCACAATAACCAGGAAGTAGAAACAGCCTACATGTCCATTAGATGATGAATGGATAATGAATACGTGGTACATATGTACAGTGGAACATGATTCAGCTATAAAGAAAAATGCAATTAGAGAATTCACAGGGACATGGATGGAGCTCCAAACAATCATTCAGAGTGAGGTAAACCAGACCCAGAAAGACAAACAGCCCGAAAGACAAACAGCCCATATTCTTTCTCATATGTGACGGATGCTAGCTTTGAAGCTTTTAGGTATGTATGTTTCAATTAGAGTACTCAAGGAAGGTAAGAAACTAGTAAAGGGAGTGTGGGGGCAGAGTAGTGGAGTTCAAGGAAAGAGGATAAAATGCAGGTGACATGGAGGGCAAAGCGGAATATTGGAACAAACAGGGCTAAATAGGATGAGGTATGGGAGGAAGAGCTAGAGGAATAAGTAGAGAAGGGCATCACTAGACTAAAGACCTTTAAAAATGTTGTATCAAAGCCTACTACTTTAGAAGCATCCTAAAATGCATGTGTGAGTACATACATACAGGTATATAAAAACAGTATAAATGGAGCTACCTTATAATGGTAGAACAATATATCCCACAGTCCTCTTAGGCCACTGCTAGGTACGGGTTAACCTCTTTTGGGGTCCTGTAGAGCTCCTCCAAGCATTAAAGGCTGCTGCCATTGCTCTTGGTTATCCTCCAGAGCTCAATTGTACGACCATAGTATTGAAGTTACAGTGACACATAGAACACGGAGAAATCAAACTGGTTGCAACCTCAAAGTTTAACCCCTACTGGCTAGTTTTCATAGTGCTGAAAGGTTCTATGAGTGCTACCAGGGAGAAGAGTATGCAATAATCTTACCCAGCTTGGAAACCTGAAAGCTATAGTAACCACTGGCCCAACAAAGTAGGTCCATTGCTGCAAAGGTGTCACAAATTGTGGTACATGGGCTGTCTTTGTTTCTGTTCTATTGCAGTGAAGAGTCATGACGTCTAAGGCAACTCTTAAAACAAAAAGCATGTCACTGGGGGCTTGCTTGCACTTTCAGAGGTTGAGTCCATTTCCATTATGGTAGGAAGCATGGCACCAGGCAGCCAGGAAGCCAGGCAGCCAGGCAGAGGCTGAGAAATTTACATTCTGATTCACAGTCAACAGACAAAGACACTGAACCTGCTTTGGGCTTTGGAAACCTCAAAGCCCACTCCCATTGACATATATCCTCCAACAAAGCTACACTTAATCTTTTCCAAATATCTCACCAACTGGGGACTAAGCATACAAATATATGAGCCTATAGGGGCCATTTTCATCCAAACCACCATCTGGGCATAGGAAAAAAACTGCCCTCTAAGGACTTAACTTTACAGCATAGGTTAGGAAAACTTTGCAGTAAATAGTGATTAATACAGAGATGCATCAATGGTCTGGATGCAGAGAATAAGGGACTGGGAAGCATTCCTCTCTAGATAGACCTTCTCTATCAGATGCCTTCTCTCAAGGCTCAGGGTCTTCATGGAAGAGGGGATGAAAAGATTTTTTAAGAGCCTGACAGAATAGACATCTGCTATGAAAAAATATTTGCCAGATAGAACACCATCATTGCATACATAAACCCACAGCAGTTTTGATCTTGTGCATCAGACATTCACAGGATCAAGACAACCAAAACCCAAGATAAGGGGTTTGTGAAGCAGTTGGGAGAAGGAAAGGGACAGTCAGCTTTCTTCAGGGATGTGACCTTTAAGAGACGAACCATGGCCGGGCAGTAGTGGCACACACCTTTAGTCCCAGCACTTGGGAGGCAGAGGCAGGTAGATTTCTGAGTTTGAGGCCAGCCTTGTCTAAAAAGTGAGTTCCAGGGGGCTATACAGAGAAACCCTGTCTCAAAAAATCCAAAAACAACATCATCAACAACAACAACAACAAAAAGAGAGACGGACTATGTTCCAGTAGATCATATTATACCTATGCACATATAGGCAGCGTTAAATGTACACTGGACACAAAGCAAACAAATAAAAAAGTTGGGGAGGAAAAAGTGGTAAGGCTATATGGAGGAATAGAAGGTAGGAAGGAGGTAGATTTTATCAAAACGTATTGTGAGCATGCAATGCCGCCCTTGAGCAGGTACGATGACCTGGGTTGAATAAGAAACCAAAAGTAGCAGAGTGGGTCAGCAGAAAGTACTGATGCATGATCTCTGCATCATTTCCTGCCTCCAGATTGATGCCTCCTTTGGGTTTCTGCCTTGGATTCTCTCAATTATGGACTTACTGAGAAATATAAGCTGAAAGAAACCTTTTCCAGCCCAAGTTGCTTTAGTCATGGAATTTTTATCACAACAGAAAGGAAACTAGGAGAGTTCTGTTATCATCCACTATAAAAACAACACTTCAATATCACTGATGCACTAATTTAATTTTGTCAAAGTGAATGAAATTTGACATGCTTGTGTTTAAGTCAAATTATAACTTTCAAAACAATGGCATATTCAGGTAAGAAAAGTGTCTTTGTTCTGGGTATATGGGAGAAGTTCAAGGTCATAATCATTAGCTATATAGCAAACTAAAGGACAGTCCAGGCTAGATTGCACTGTCTTAAACCAATCAACAAACAAAAGCATACCTTCATATTTGGATGGACCAAATGCTATAGTTTGGGCTCTAAATGCTCCTTAAAAGTTGACATGTTAAAGGCTGGGTCCTAGACCATGGCACTCTTGGAAATATTGGAAGTTATAGATGGGCCTACAGAGAGATCTTAAGTAATTGTAGGCGTTTCCTCAAAGGGAACTGTGGGCATCCAAATTCTTCCTTTTCCATTTCAATCCTTGAAAATGATTTAATTGGATTTTCTATATCCTAAAATTCCTGCCATTATGTACTAGCTTGCCAGAATACCAGAAACAAGAGAACCAACCAATCTGGGACTGAACCTCCAAAACTCTGACCCCCTCAACACATACACAACACACACACACACACACACACACACACACACACACACACACATTTCTTTGTTTCTTTGTTTGAAGAAAGGGTTTCACATGGAAGCTGGGCTTATTTAGAACTCAATGTGTAAAGCAAGTTAGCCTTGAGTCTGCAGATCCACCCTCCTCTGCCTCCCAAGGGCTAGTATTACAGGCACATACCTTTCCCTTTTATAAGTTTGTTTTCACAGATATTCTTTATGCTAGTAGAAAGCTGTCCAACATACTAACCAATTAAGATATGAACCTATGTGATCTGGGAAAATTCCCATACAAGGCTTTATTTCTTGATTGTAAAGATGGAACTATTAAAAGTTCCCTCCAATGTTTAACTTCCCATAATTTATTTTGCTGGCTGCCAGGTTAGTTTTGTTTTGTTTGTCTCTCTTCGGTGACAGAATGGAAATATTAAAGCTAATCTACTTTTCCTTACACATTCTCAAAAAACAATATCACTGTGCAATTCCTTTGCCTAACCATATGTTCTTCTCTGAGGTCTGGTAACAGCTGACCAGTCTGATTACACTGAGAAATCCTTATCCTTCAAGTGTTTACTGAATTTCAGTGTTTATCAGCAGCAGCTTCTGCTTCTTTAGTAGTTCCATCACCAGTGAGCTTTGGTTTATCTGAAGCCACTTGTTTTGCTTTCTTCGTAATGACTACAGCAAAGAGCCATTCCGTCCAAGTCATAACTCAGGCAGGCACTTTTTATTTGCACTCTTGGCCCCACACACTATTCTCTTTCTTTTAGACGTTTAAATTTTCTTAATTTATCTTCACTGCCTTCAACAGTTGAAAAAAAACTAAGAAAGGGGAAAATGTCTTTTTGTATCATTTCCCACAACAGAAAAGCACAAATTCAACAGAAGGTATTTCTGAATGGTCCCTTGGTGAATATGCCTTCTCTTTTCATCCAAAACCCAGTTCCCCTTATACCTCTACAGCTCAGCAAGACATTTATTTTCTTAAAGTGCAATCATCCTGGAAGTTCTCCCTCTTCTATCCTTCACTCGTCATTTTTATTTCTGTAGTTTTTTCTTCCTCCTCTCTGATAAATCTCATAAGAATAAGCACCACTTCATTTTTCTACTTCTGATTCTACATTCTTTGTTTCCACCAACCATGCCATTATCCATATCGACTGTGACTGTGATGATAGCAATGATGATTACGATTAACATTTACTTAACACCTATTATAAGTCAGCATTGTTTCATTGAAGTGAAGTGAATGAAGAAGCCAATGAAGCAATGGCATGCCAGGAATCTTCATGACAATATGCATTTCAGTGTATTATGCTTCCTTTTTTTGTATAGTCAACATGATTTGGGTTGTTGACAATGTTCTGTGCCAAATATTTGAAACAGAACACAGTACACTTAATAGGACTTTTTTCTTGGGTGTAAATACAATCATGAGCATAGTGTACCTCTGGGTTCTGATTCTTTCTTCACTGAAACTGATAAACCGATCACCGACATTCTGTCTATTGGAGAAATATCTGAGTGCTTACTACATACAAGACATTGTAAGAAAGACAAAGCAGCATGATAAAAGTTGAAGACTCTTTAAATGGATGTAGTCCAGACCCTTCAAAGTTCAGAAAAATGGCGTTCATTCTTAACAGAGTCTGTTAGAGAATAGCTGAATCCTTAAGGTGAGGCTGGCCCACTCACCAGTGAGCTACTAGGCCTGCGCCTTGGCTTTCTTCATCCTCAGAGGCACCCCTTCATCTCCTAACTGAAACTACAATAGCAAAAATGAACTCTGAGGTATGAGCATATTTTGGAGAATGTCTGAGCCCCAAATTTCCTTATTTTTTCATCTCATGTTTTCCTGGTAGTTTCTAAGTTGAAAGCCTAAATTGCAAATTTTTTTTAATTTTCTACATTGTTTGTTTACATTCCAAATGATTTCCCCTTTCCCAGTAGGCAATAAGGAGACATGCTCCACTATGTTCATAGCACCCTTATTTATAATAGCCAGAAGCTGCAAAGAACCCAGATGTCCCTCAGTGGAGGAATGGATACAGAAAATGTGGCATATTTACACAATGGAATACTACTCAGCAATTAAAAACAATGAATTCATGAAATTCTTAGGTAAATGGTTGGATCTAGAAAATATCATCCTAAGTGAGGTAACCCAATCACAAAAGAATATCCATGGAATGCAGTCACTGATAAGTGGATATTAATTAGCCCAGAAGCTCTGAATATGCAAAATATTTTTTATGAAGCAAAACTCAAGCTTATTTCTATTGTGCCCTGATTCATCTGCTTAAGGTTTAATTTTAACAATGTATACAGAAGGCTGTTTAATAGGTGGTATAAAATGGCCTCTCCCTCCAATATTCTCTCTGCAAAAAAAATCTGTTTGTGTTCATAACTAGAAACACAGTTCTTGGCACCTCAGTGAGGTCATTAATCTCTAAATTTTAAATGTTAATAACCTTTGTTCCAACAGCTCACAATAATTAGAAGCCCTTATAACGCTAGGGTTTCACAAAATAGATAACCTATCTCTATTAAAATATTGAGCATTATAAAATAATGCCCTTTGAACTGAAACAGGTTTTTGTACCAAGCCAGAAATGCAACACTTGGAGAAGTGGGAACCACAGTCCCCTGGTCCCTTCATATGAGTTCCTTCACAAGATCTGAATCAATGAAGTGGACCAGACACTATGTAATCCCTATGCTATTAGACATCATCGAGAGTCCCATTTCAGAAACCCTTAAGGTTGGCACACAGGAACTTCATTCTTCCTTCCGTGCTTATTTCTTCTCAGTTTTTTTTTTCTTCTGATCTCGCATTTCCTTCAATTATGGAATCTTCACATCTAAAAAGAGGTTTCTTGGGATGTCAACATCTGATACTGCCTTTTCTATCAAGTAAGTCCATTTTCATGACAAAGAATGCAATTACAAGAGAGTGGGGTAAGAGGGAAACTGATGCAGAGACCTACAGCCAAACATTAGGAGGAGCTTGGGGAATCATGTGGAACAGGAGGAGGGACTGAAGGGGACAGAGAGGTCAAGGATACCACAAGAATACCTACAGAATCAATTAACCTGGGCTCATGGGGGCCTAGGCCCCCTACATATATGTAACAAGTGTACATCTTCATCTTCATGTGGCACCTCTAACAACTAGAGCAGAGGTGCTCCCTGATTCTTGCCTGTCTTTGGCTCCTACCCCCTTACTGGACTGCTTGGTCTAGCTTCAGTAGAAGATGCACCTAGTTCTATGGCAAATTAATAGGCAAGGTGGGTTGATATCCACAGTAGGCCTCGCCTTTTCTGAGGAGAAAGGGAGGGGAGCATGGGGGAAGGCAAGGTACGAGGGAGGGACAGGGAAGAGGGGAAGGAGGGAAAGCTGCAAATGGAATGTAAAATGAATAAGCTATTTGTAAAATGATATAATATTGGTTCTCATGAACAGATACTGTTAAGATTGAATTGTTTACAATTAATTATTTTCACTCCTATGAGGTTTATGGGGTCACTTTGAAGAGGGATGGGTGCTGGGGATGAATTCTGTGGCTTTCTAGAAGCCATTTGTTTTTAAAGATAGAGTCTCACTATGCAGGCCTTGGAATCTTGGAACTTTCCATATACATCAAGCTGGGCTGGAACTTGCATCAGTCCTGCCGTGGGCTAGGATGACCAAGTAAGTAGAAGACACTATACTTGGTTTCTTCTTAGTTTTAAAGCCCCACCCTTAGAACGATATCACTGTAAAAGGAAAAATTACTTTAAATTTACGATTTCAGCATTCTTACTTCTTAGGTAAGGGCTGAACAATGTAATACAGGCTGGCCGTGAACTCACATTTTTCTGCCTCATCTCCCTAAAGCCTGGCATTCCAGGTGTGCACATTCATGCCTTGCTCATTTCAGCTTCTTTGTTGAAGAATTCTTAAAGGACAATTACGTTAGATCGTAGAAAGATTGTCCAACAATTAGGAACACTTGTTCTTCTTACAAAGGATCCACGTCTGTTCCCCAGAATGAATAAGGTTCAAAACCATCCATGATTCCAGTTCCAAGGGACCCAGTGCCCTCTTCTGGCCCCTACAGATACCAGGTACACACATAAATGAAAGCAAAATGCCTATAGATATAAGATAAAATAAAGAATTATTTTATAGGAGCTGTTTAAAGACAAATACTTTCTTAAAAACCAAAGAAAAGAAAATTATAGTTAACTAGGGAAATGTTATTTTTTCCACATCATTTAAATGTTCAAGGAGGGGGCTGATGAGATGGCTCAGCAGGGATGGAACTTTCCATGACAGCTTAGAAATCTAAGTTTTATCCCCAGAATCCAATTCCGCAAAGTTGTCCTCTGATCTCCACATATATAACTTGGGTATGCCTCAGGGACTGGACTAAATCCATTAACTCCATCAATATCCAAGAATCTAAGCATTGATACCACAAGACTACCATGCTGAAATGGCATGAGAGAGATAAAATTTGAAGCTTATACTCAAAGTATACAAACAACAATACTGTCATTCATGTTGTCAATGCATTAATATATAATTATGTTAAAACATTATCAATATTATTTGAATGACAGTTATCAAATATTTATCAGAGTCTATGTACCAACAAACCTCTCCAGGTACTTTATATGTATAACATTACCTTTTTCCACCAACTCTATGAGGTTAATAATATGATTGCCCCCATTTTCTAAAGTAGTTGAAAACTTTACTGAGCTAGCAGAGATATCATGAAAAAGGAGAACTAAACAACTTTAAATTGTATTGCTGTAGCAGAAAACAAGAAATGGACACTGAAATAAGCCAGAGTAGCTGTCAAGGGTGGTGGGTGACATGAAGAATGTCGACTCATTTACATCCTATTTTGTTTCTGTGTTTCTTGTCAAAGAGAATTATTTTCAGGCTAAAAACGATCCAAAAAAAAAAAACTATCATTACTTAGAAGTAGCTGAAATGAGAGAAAGCTGGAGAGATATTTTTTTAAAAAAAAAAACAATAAAAAACGGCAACAACAAAAAGCTATTATTCTAGGATTTAAATGTCACTTTGTCTCCTGCAGAGTAGAATTTAAATTAAAAAGTATATGCTTCCCTGGAAGGATGGAGCAAAAGTACCAGGGAAGGGCTGAAGAGAAAAAAATGAAAAAAGGTAATTGATGTCATTTGATTCCATTTCTAAACCTGTTTTAAAAAGTAAGTTGTTTATCCTCTGGAGGTGGGAGGAGGTGTAATCACTTGATGGATCAATGGTGGTGATGATCTTTGGAGACTCATGAAGAACAGATGAGATCCTGGGCTGATAGAGATATGCCCCTTGTTTTCCTTTTTATTAAGGGGAGATAGAAGATAGATTCTACAATTAAATATAGGCAATATGTCTCTATGTTGCTCAGGTTTCTTTACTGTTCATTCTCTGTACACAGCCAATAAATGCTTGGAGTAATATAAATCAAGCCATGACCCTCTGCTGCTTTCTATAATCCTACCTACACAAAGTTTTCCTCTCTCCTCTTGCTGCTAGGACCAAACCTGTCTCCCCAGATCCATTACTTTTTACTTTTACCATTGTTGACTATGCTCCAGTAGCATTGATCTTTCCGTTCCTCCAGCTTTTCAAAGGACTTTGCATTGCTGTTATCTTTGCTTAGGTATTTGCAGTCCAAATCCTTGGCAACAGGATTTCAGAGAAAATGCAGCTCTCCAATAGAGATATTTTTACTGATATAGCTACTGTGCTGCCCTTTCTTAGTCACAGACATATTCTATCTTGTTTCCTAATTTCACTTCCTTCAGAGTAGTCATTATCTTAAATTATTATATTTGTGTGTGTGTGTGTGTGTGTGTGTGTGTGTGTGTGTGTGTTTGGTCTTTCTTTCTTACTAGTAATGCATAAGTTCAAGATGAATATGAGCAAACAAAATATCTTGCTTCCTGTTTTATTTTCACTTCTCAGAATAGTTACAGAGAACAGCAGCTAAATGGCTAACTAAATATTGACCTCCTTAAAGAGATTCAATAAGACATTATAAGAAAAATTGTTGCTAGACCTGTGCTACATGCCTTTTATCTGAGCACTTGAGAGGGAGAGGCACATAGGTCTCTGTGAGTTTGAGACTGGCTCGGTGTACAAAGAGAGCTCTAGGCCAGCCATGACTATAAGATCCTGAATCAAAAGAAAGAACATAATTACATAACAATACATAAGATTGTCTAGTCAGTAACAATACATAGGTATTGTTTCTATTCCTGCCAAACATCATGACCAAGAAGCAAGTTAGGGAGGAAAGGGTTTATTCAACTTACATGTTCCATATTGCTGTGGATCAACATAGGAAGTCAGGACTGGAACTGAAGCAGGTCAGGAAGCAGGAGCTGATGCAGAGGCCATGGGGGGATGTTCCTTACTGGCTTGCTTCCCCTGGCTTGCTCATCCTGCTCTCTTATAGAACCCAAAAATACCAGACCAGAGATGGTACTACCCACAAGGGGACCTCCTCCCTAGATCACTAAATGAGAAAATGTCCCACAGGTGAATCTCATGAAGGCACTTCCCCAACTGAAGCTCCTTTCTCTGTGATAACTCCAGCCTGTGTCAAGTTGACACACAAAGCCAACCAGGACACCATTATGGCTAATCTTGGAAAATGAAATATATTAGACATGTAAGAACGTGTGTGTGTGTGTGTGTGTGTGTGTGTGTGTGTGTGTGGTAATTTTTTTAATTCTGGTTTGCTTGGTTATTTTGTTTACTATTTGTTTTCTGAAGAGAGAGAAAGGGAATGGGGGAGAGAAAACTATGATCAGAATATATCATATGATATTTTTCAATGAAAAAAGAAACCAAAAAAGCATTTGATGAGATGTTATGTATTTCTACATTCAAAATTAAGAGGCATTGGGTGAACATCGTTGCAACAATTTTTTTAATGACACAGTCTTTTGATGTACATATATAATGAAAATCTTTTTTTTCTTTTTACCTTTTTTAAAATTTTCCATATTCTTTGTTTACATTCCAAATGCCTTCCCTTTTCCTGGTTCCCCCCTCCCCATAAGTCCCATAATCCCTCTTCCCTATGCTCATTCTTCAATTATCCTCCTCTCATTTCTCTATCCTGGTACTAACCTATGATGCTGGATCAAGCCCTTCCAGGACTAGGGCCCTCTTCTTTCTTCTTCTTGGGAATCACTTGATATGTTAATTGTGTCTAGAGTATTCAGAGCTTCTGGATTAATTAATATCCACTTATCAGTGACTGTGTTCCATGTGTATTCTTTTGTGATTGGGTTACCTCACTTAGGATGATAGGATGATATTTTCCAGTTCCAACCATTTGCCTAAAAATTTCACGAAATAATTGTCTTTAATTGCTAAGTAGTATTCCATTGTGTAACTATACCACATTTTCTGTATCCATTCCTCCATTGAGGGACATCTGGGTTCTTTCCAGCTTCTGGCTATTATAAATAAGGCTGCTATGAACATAGTGGAGCATGTGTCTTTATTGCATGCTGGGGAATCCTCTGGGAATATGATCAGGGGTGGTATAACAGGGTCCTCTGGAAGTATCATGTCTAGTTTTCTGAGGATATTGCCTGCAGGAGAATCCTCTGGGTATATGGCCAGGAGTGGTATAACAGGGTCCTCTGGAAGTATCATGTCCAGTTTTCTGAGGAACCACCAGACTGATTTCCAGAGCAGTTGTACCATCTTGCAATCCCACCAGCAGTAGAGGAATGTTTCTCTTTCTCCACATCCTCGCCAACACCTGTTGTCCCTTGAGGTTTTTTGTTTGTTTGTTTTTTGTTTTTTGTTTTTTGAGACAGGGTTTCTCCGTGTAGTCCTGGCTGTCCTGGAACTCACTCTGTAGACCAGGCTGGCCTCGAACTCAGAAATCCGCCTGCCTTTTCCTCCCAAGTGCTGGGACTACAGGCATGTGCCACCACACCCGGCTGTCCCTTGAGTTTTTAATCTTAGCCATTCTGACTGGTGTGAGGTGAAATCTCAGGGTTGTTTTGATTTGCATTTCCCTAATGATTAATGATGTTGAACATTTCTTAAGGTGCGTCTCAGCCATTCGAAATTCTTCAGGTGAAAATTCTTTGTTTAGCTCTGTACTCCATTTTTAATAGGGTTATTTGGCTCTCTGGAGTCTAACTTCTTGAGTTCTTTGTATATATTGGATATGAGATCTGTTGGATATAGGGTTGATGAAGATCCTTTCCCAATTTGTTGGTTGCCATTTTGTCTGCTTGACAGTGTCCTTTGCCTTACAGAAACTTTGTAATTTTATGAGGTCCCATTTGTCAATTCTTGATCTTAGAGCATAAGCTAAAAAATAAAAAGGAAAATCTCCTAATATTTTGATCACATGTATCTTTAAGAATATGATAAAAGTTGTGCTGCAAGGAAGCTCCATGGCAGAACAGCTGCCTTGCCTTCAAGGCCCTGATTTTGATCCCCAAAAATGCAAAAGAGAGAAAATATATTTATTTTTCAAAAATATACATATATGTACATACTTTTCACAGAATTAATCAAGCTACTATTGGTTTGTAGGTTCTGTATTAAGAATAACTGAGATATAACATTGCCAGTGGAAATTTTCTTGGTTCCTTTATGATTATTAATTTTATGTGACTGAAATTAACAAAGAAAAGATGAACCTTTGTTTGGTAACAATAGTTGATGACAGTCAGAATACACTGAAATTTCAAGAACACAAACAGGTAACTATGAGTAGTGTCTACTAGGAGATTTAAATTCAAGTGCTAGTCAACAATAAATTTGAGCAGGCTTGCAGCCAGGCCGCCATCTTCCCTCGGGTCACTGTGGACTGCCTGCTGGTGGCTGGGATCAGGTGCATGGACAGAGACCTAGCCTAGCAACGACTACCCTGTCATGCTCTTGCCCACGCCCAGAGCCAGGGCAGGTCGGCGGGAGGTCTGTGCACCAACAGCTCTGCAGTGCACCCCGAGCCAGATTAGCTCGGCAGGTGGTCTCTGCTCCAACCCATGTGGGCACCAACCTGCTAGTGGGTCTGTGCCTGGAGTACAGCCAGAGGCCTACATCTTACCTCAGGACACCACAGAGAGCTAACAGGACAGAGCCCTGTGGACTGAGAGCACCATGTAGGTTCTAGCAGCCCAACCAGAGAACCTCCAGTCCTGCAGGGAATCCCATGGTTAGACAGATT
This sequence comes from Apodemus agrarius, assembly GCA_964023405.1. Lineage (NCBI taxonomy): Eukaryota > Metazoa > Chordata > Mammalia > Rodentia > Muridae > Apodemus > Apodemus agrarius. Next base: position 105,841,036 of record OZ030010.1, on the reverse strand, counting down.
ATACAAGAAGCCTACAGAACTCCAAACAGACTGGACCAGAACAGAAATACCTTCCGTCACATAATAATCAAAACCCCAAACGTACTAAACAAAGAAAGAATATTAAAGGCAGTAAGAGAAAAAGGCCAAGTAACATATAAAGGAAGACCTATAAGAATCACACCAAACTTCTCTCCAGAGACCACGAAAGCTAGAAGATCCTGGGCAGATCTCATGCAGACTCTAAGAGAACCTAAATGTCAGCCAAGACTACTATACCCGGCAAAACTCTCAATCAACATAGATGGAGAAATCAAAATATTCCATGACAGGACCAAATTTACACAATATCATTCCACTAACCCAGCTCTACAAAGGATAATAGGAGGAAAACTCCAAAACAAGGAGGGAAACTGCACCCAAGAAAAAGCAAGATAGTAACCTTCTTCCATCAAACTCAAAAGAAGATAATCACTCAAAAAAAAAAATAACATCAAAAATGACAGGAAGAAATGATCACTATTCCTTAATATCTCTTAACATTAATGGACTCAATTCCCCAATAAAAAGACATAGACTAACAGACTGGATGCGGAAGCAGGACCTTACATTTTGCTGCATACAGGAAACACACCTCAGAGTCAAAGACAAACACTACCTTAGAGTAAAAGGCTGGAAGACAATTTTGCAAGCAAATGGTCACAGGAAGCGAGCTGGAATAGCAATTCTAATATCAGATAAAATTGATTTTCAACCCAAAGTCATCAAAAGAGACACAGGAGGTCACTTCTTGCTAGTCAAAGGAAGAATCCACCAAGAAGAGCTCACAATTCTAAACATCTATGCTCCAAATGCAAGGGCACCCTCATTCGTAAAAGAAACTTTACTAAAGCTCAAAGCATGCATTGCACCTAACACAATAATTGTGGGGGACCTCGACACTCCAGTATCCTCAATGGACCGATCAGGAAAACAGAAACTAAACAGGGACACAGGAAAACTCATTGAAACATTGGACCAATTGGATTTAACAGATATATATAGAACATTTCATCCTAAAGCAAAAGACTATACCTTTTTCTCAGCACCTCATGATAACTTCCCCAAAATTGACCAAATAATTGGTCACAAGGCAGACCTCAACAAATATAAAAAGATGGAACTAATCCCATGCTTCCTATCGGATCACCATGGAGTAAGAGTGTCCTTCAATAGCAACAAAAACAACAGAAAATCCTCATACATGTGGAGGCTGAACAATATTCTACTCAATGATACCTTAGTCAAGGAAGAAATAAAGAAAGAAATCAAAGATGTTTTAGAATTTAATGAAAATGAAGGCACAGCATACCCAAATCTATGGGACACAATGAAAGCAGTGCTAAGAGGAATACTCATAGCCATGAGTGCCTCAAAAAAGAAACAGGAGAGAGCATATACTAGCAACTTAATGGCGCACTTGAAAGCTCTGGAACAAAAAGAAGCTATTTTACCCAGGAGGAGTAGAAGACAGGAAATCATCAAAATAAGGTCTGAAATCAATCAAGTTGAAACAAAGAGAACCATACAAAGAATCAACAAAACCAGAAGCTGGTTCTTTGAAAAATATCAAAAAGATAGATAAACCCCTAGCCAGACTGACCAAAGGGCACAGAGACAGTATTCAAATTAACAAAATTAGAAATGGAAAGGGAGATATAACAACAGAAACTTAGGAAATTCAAAAAAATCATCAGATCCTACTACAAAAGCCTATACTCAACACAACTGGAGAATATGGAGGAAATGGATAATTTCCTAGACAGACAGCAAATACGAAAATTAAATCAGGATCAAATAGATCATTTAAACAGACCCATAACCCCCAAAGACATAGAAGGGGGTCATAGAAAGTCTTCCAACCAAAAAAAAGCACTGGACCAAATAGTTTTAGTGCAGAATTCTATCAGACCTTCAAAGAAGACCTAATACCAATACTCTTCAAACTATTCCACAAAATAGAGACAGAAGGAACACTACCCAACTCATTCTACAAAGCCACAATTACCCTGATACCAAAACCACACAATGATCCAATTAAGAAAGAGAACTTCAGACCAATCTCCCTTATGAACATCGACGCAAAAATACTCAATAAAATTCTTGCCAACCGAATCCAAGAACACATCAAAACAATCATTCACCATGATCAAGTAGACTTCATCCCAGGGATGCAGGGATGGTTCAATATATGGAAATCCATCAATGTAATCCACTACATAAACAAACTCAAAGAAAAAAACCACATGGTCATCTCATTGGATGCTGAAAAAGCATTTGACAAAATTCAGCATCCTTTCATGTTAAAAGTCTTGGAAAGAACAGGAATGCAAGGCCCTTACCTAAACATAATAAAAGCAATCTACAGCAAACCAGTAGCCAACATCAAACTAAATGGAGAGAAACTTGAAGCAATCCCACTAAAATCAGGGCCTAGAAAGGCTGCCCTCTCTCTCCATGTTTATTCAATATAGTACTTGAAGTTCTATGCAGAACAATTAGACAACAAAAGGAGATTAAAGGGATACAAATTGGAAAGGAAGAAGTCAAACTATCACTATTTGCAGATGATATGATAGTATACTTAAGTGACCCAAAAAAACTCCACCAGAGAACTCCTACAACTGATAAACAACTTCAGCAAAGTGGCTGGTTATAAAATCAACTCAAGCAAATCAATAGCCTTCCTATACTCAAAGGATAAGCAGGCTGAGAAAAAAAATTAGGGAAATGACACCCTTCACAATATCCACAAACAATATAAAGTATCTTGGTGTGACTCTAACCAAACAAGTGAAAGATTTATATGACAAAAACTTCAGGTTTCTGAAGAAGGAAATAGAAGAAGACCTAAGAAAATGGAAAAATCTTCCATGCTTGTGGGTTGGCAGGATTAATATAGTTAAAATGGCAATCTTGCCAAAAGCAGTATACAAATTCAATGCAATCCCCATCAAAATCCCAACTCAGTTCTTCATAGAGTTAGAAAGAGCAATTCTCAAATTCATTCGGAATAACAAAAAACCCAGGATAGCTGGAACTATCATCAACAGTAAAAGAACTTCTGGGGGAATCAATATCCCGGACCTCAAGCAATACTACAGAGCAGTAGTGTTAAAAACTGCATGGTATTTGTACAGTGACAGGGCGGTGGATCAGTGGAATAGAATTGAAGACCCAGAAGTAAACCCACACATGTATGGCCAATTGATCTTCGACAAAGGAGCTGAAAACATCCAGTGGAAAAAAAGATAGCCTTTTCAACAAATGGTGCTGGCTCAACTGGAGGTCAACATGCAGAAGAATGAGAATTGATCCACTCTTATCTCCTTGTACTAAGCTCAACTCCAAGGGGATCAAAGACCTCCACATAAGACCAGACACACTAAAATTAATAGAAAAAAAACTGGGGAAGACCCTTGAGGACATTGGCTCAGGGGGGAAGTTCCTGAACAGAACACCAATTGCTTATGCTCTAAGATCAAGAAAAGACAAATGGGACCTCATAAAATTACAAAGTTTCTCTGAGGCAAAAGACACTGTCAAAAGGACAAATCGGCAACCAACAAATTGGGAAGAGATCTTCACCAACCCTACATCTGACAGAGGGCTAATATCCAATGTATACAAAGAACTCAAGAAGTTAGACCCCAGAAAACCAAATAACCTCATCCAAAAATGGGGTACAGATATAAACAAAGACTTTTCACCTGAAGAAATTCGGATGGTTGAGAAACACCTTAAAAAATGTTCAACATCATTAGTCATTAGAGAAATGCAAATCAAAACAACCCTGTGATTTCGCCTCACATCAGTCAGAATGGCTAAGATTAAAAACTCAGGAGACATCAGGTGTTGGCGAGGATGTGGAGAAAGAGGAACACTCCTCCACTGCTGGTGGGACTGCAAGCTGGTACAACCACTCTGGACATCAGTCTGGCGGTTCCTCAGAAAACTGGACAGGATACTTCCAGAGGACCCAGCCATACCCATCCTGGGCATATACCCAGAAGATTCCCCAGCATGCAATAAGGATACATGTTCCACGATGTTCATAGCAGCCTTATATATAATAGCCAGAAGCTGGAAAGAACACAGATGTCCCTCAACAGAGGAATGGATAAAAAAAAATGTGGTATATATACACAATGGAGTACTATTCAGCCATTAGAAACAATGAATTCATGAAATTCTTAGAGAAATGGATGGAGCTGGAGAACGTCATACTAAGTGAGGTAACCCAGTGTCAAAAGAATACCCATGGTATGCAGTCACTGAAAAGTGGATATTAGCCTAGAATCTTGGAACTCCAAAGACACAATACACATACCAAATGATGTCCAACAAGAAGAAAGGAGTGGACCCTGGTTCTGGAAAGGCTCAATGCATCAGTGTAGGGGAATACCAGAACAGGGAAGTGGGAAGGGGTGGGTGAGGAAGCAGGGGGGGGAAGGGCATGTGGGACCTTGGGGGGAACCAGAAAAAGGGAAATGAAATGTAAATATAGAATATATCAAATAAAAAATGAAAAAAATAATAAATTTGATAGCTTGACATGAGATAACATTGCAATGTCACCAAAATAAGCCAATCTTATTGCAGGCTGCATAAAGTAGAACGAACTAGGTGATAGTCTTGATTATTTTGCACACAGCACAGCATTCTGGATGTTAGACTTTCAGCAGCTCATGAACAAATATCTTCAGAGGTATTTGAGATGTGTAGACGAGAAACATGAAATGAGGTCTTAGAGAAACTAGTCATTAAAATTAAGCTTTTGCTATGTAGCAAAGGGTGGCCTTTTCAGACATCAATGAGAGGAGAGGCCATTGGTCCTGTGAAGGCTCAATGCCCCAGTGTAGGGGAATGCCAGGACAGGGGAGTTGGAGGTGGGAGGTGAGAGGTTGGTAAGCAGGGGCAGGGGAACGGGATAGGGGGGTTTGGATGGGTATTGAGTAAATAAAGCAAATATCTCATTGAAAAAATAAGTTACAAAAAATTAAGCTCTTCAATTCAAAGTAAAATTTTAGTGTGGGACAGTATTTGGATACAGAAATACTGTATTTGGATACAGTCAGGCATTAAGATGAAAAATATGTGATGTATGCCACATGGTTATATCAAAAGTTAAACCTCACAGTTTACTTAACATCAAAGGGCATGTAAATGCTTTTCAAAGAACATTATAAAGACAGAATGCAGTGCCTTATTATTAGCTAATGTTTCACAGTCAGAGAAAACTCAAGTATTAGAGGAGAGATTGGAAACTAGACAACTGTTACAGTTTCATCCCATTCATCTCTGCACAAACCAAGAAAGTTAGGCAAGTATGAAGAGAAGCAATCTGAAGTCATCTATGTGATCACTGCACTCCTTTTATGGAGTCTTTGGAAACCTGATAACCACCTAGTTTAGTATATTATGGACTCTCATTCTGTTTGCCATAGTTTAATAAGAATTCTTACTCCAAAATGAATATATTGGAAATGACTTCTTCATATCAGCATACAAAATGTTCAAATATCTGCTGTAGCCAAAACAACATAATTGTGTATTATTACACACACAAAAAAAAACCAAACCTAAAATAATATCTAGTGTTTTCTGAAAGGCAGACTGTTGACACTTTGATAATTTGGGGAGAGAATGCAAGGATAAATTCATTTTTTCAATGCCCAAACTATTTTTGGCAGGTGAAGTTCTCATTTAAAAAAAAATGGTCCATGTCTGTGACAAGATCATTTAAATATACAGCCAGCAATGGCCAGCACTCCACCAATTGAAACTATTACAGTGATCTGGACCATTTACTATGGACTCAGGCAGAACTTGTACAAAATTGATTTCTAAGTGTCACCAATGTAATAAGCAAAGGTGTCAAACCACACGAACGGTTATCCCTTTCTCTGTAAATGTTGAATCTTTAGGAGAGAACTGAGCCGGGTGTGACTGTGCTTGCCTGTAACCACAGCACTTAGAGCCAGGAAGATCGGGAGGTTCAGGTTTGCCTGGGCAACATAAGACCCCATTTCAACAAAGGCTGGGAGTAGACAAATAACACAAATGAAATAAATGGAATTAGAGTGTGAGGTGGACACACATCTCTTATGTACAAGCTCTAGGTTCAATGACTCCATGAAGACAGACAGATAGGCCATTTCTTTTGTGATAATGTTTTAATTAGCATACAAAGTTGCATAAAATATGTACAGTGTTTTGATATGTTGTTACAATTGATCCCCTCCTGCTTCTCTTGCCTGCACTCACTTGTCCTCCTTTGCCCAACATAATCCCCTTCCATTTGCATTGCAAATACTAACTTCCCCATAAGAATGAAGCAAGAATGATGCATAACTGAACACCATCTACCATGCTGCTTGAGACTATGTGGAGGTCTGACCACAGGGAGGAATCCCCAGTACTGACCATACACCTTCTTCCCAGCTGTTCTACCCACCATGACACTGAGACTACAGGGTTTCCCATGGCCTGGACCCCAGGTAAGGATTACCAGAGCCACTCTGTCACACTCAACACAACAACCAAGGACTTGTGGTTATCTAACCACAGATAGAGACATTCAGCTTGCCTTCAATGCCGCATACCTTTGTCTGAGGACAATGTAGTCTCTATTACCCAACTCCATGCAATATGACAAATTCTCACTGTGACCCTTTTGTCACCCTTGGACCACCTGTAGAATTCAGTAAGAATTTTTGGAGAATAAATAGTAAGAATGTTCTAAGGCTAACAGAAGCTTTGCACCCAGTCATCCCTGAGCTGGGACAACCTTTGACACAGCATTTTTACAACCGCACAGAGCTACTGAACTCACTGGATGAAAATCTGACAAGCTATGGTAATGAAAAACAAAGGGTCAATCACAGTCCACAAAAAGCATACCAGGTATTCATACAGAGAAACACCACCAATACCTAATTTACTTCAAACCAAAAATCAAATCTAAAGAAAAAAATCCACAATGAGGGTATCACAGTTTTAAAAAGACAAAAGAAATCCTAATAGACCTAAAATCACAGATTTGGCACAACACAGTGATAGTGGGTAACTTTGATATCTCCCTTTCAAGAATAGAAAGGACATCCATACGAGAAAGATTAGGGAAAGTCTGGAATTAAATGACATCATAAATCAAATGGACCTAACAGAGATTTATAAAGCATTCTACTTAAGCACTTATTTTTCCCCCTTCTAAATTTTTATTCTATTTTGATATAATTATAACTTTACATGCAATTGTAGGAATTATTATGAGAGATCCTGATTACCTTCTTACATAACAGAACACATTTTAACAGGCACGAATAACTACTTAAGCACTTATGAGTATCCATTTTTACTCAGACCATGAATATTTTCCAAAATAGACCAGACTATCCCAAATTCCTTCTCCCTGTTTATCTTGTTCTAAATTCTTTCACTTATTGTTAAATTCCTACATTTTCTTTAAGTTTAATTCAAACTAATTTTCATTAGAATACTTCTTTTGCCTGCCTCAAATAAGTAAATACTTCCTCTCTGCTATTTGTAGTTCCCGCCATCTTAATTGTAGCTACTCTCAGATGACTGTTTTTGTGTGCTTTTCACTCAAAATTATGAAAACTTTGAAAACTGGAACTGCTTTTCCAATTATATCTTTAACATCTAGCAAATTGCCCAGTCAGCTATTGTAAGTATTGAAATACTCAAAGAGTGGAAAATAGCACCAATAAAGATCAGACGAACAGCTGAGACAAGCAGGTCCAGTTTAATATTGAGATGGCGTGTTGTATGTGACCCCTAGTACAGGATTGGAGATGAACTTTATAATAAATGAGGGAAAGCTCAAACTAGGCAGGAATATTTACCTACCCCACCCACTTTTATTTTAAGACAGATATTCTTTGTGTAGCTTGGAATTCACTCTGTAAGCTGGGCCAGCCTCAAATCAGAGAGATGCTAGTCTCTGCCTCCTGACTGCTGGGGATTAAAGGTGTGCATCACCAAAACTATATCCTGAAACAAGCCTAGGATCTCTTCCACACTTTCTTTTTCTCTTACCATAAAGATTGATGAACTTAGGTGGTTTCCTCTCTTAAATGTTAGCATGACATCTCTCTACTCAGAGCCGAGCTTCTTACAGTTCCACAGTAGAAGTAGGGATTTCTGCAAGTAGAGCTTTGGGGCATCTTTGTAGTTAGAAGAACTAACTTTACCAGTTAACATTTGGAGTCAAACTACTTCAGGTTTTTCTCTGCTTCCTCGGGCCTTGACCAATGATTTTCGTTTGTGTGTGTGTATGTGTGTGTGCGTACATAGATCCTGTGTGCACCTCAGCAATGACTAGATATACATCCGCTGCTCTATGCAAGCCATTGAATTGTGTTGTTTTGCTTTCAACTGTTTTTTTTTTTCAGTTACCATTTTTTTCTATATTCTTTGTTTACATTCCAAATGATTTTCCCTTTCCCGGTTCCCCCCTCCCCACAAGTCCCATAAGCCCTCTTCCCTCCTCCCATTCTCCAATAAACCCCGTCCCACTTCTCTGTCCTGGTACTCCCCCTACAATGCTGCATCAAGCCTTTCCAAGACTAGGGCCCTCTCCTTCCTTCTTCTTGGGAATGATTTGATATGTGAGTTGTGTCTTGGGTATTCAGAGCTTCTGGGCTAATTGCTTCCAACTGTTATCCTACCTTCATTTACTTCTTGATCCAGAAATAAAATGTAAAAGAACAAAGAAATAAGCTACATATATCAATTTTCAATTTTCCTGTGTGAAATCCTGTGCCTACCTCATTTTCATCAGAAACAAATTAGTTTTCTACACTTTAAAGTGAGTTGAAATACTTGTAATTTGAAAATAATGCAAATTTGGCTAGACAGAGCTACACCAAGAAAGGGATGTATGTAAGAAGACCTGGGTTCTTTCTAGTACCAGCAGCCAGCTATGTGACCTTGAACAAGCCACTTAACCTCTTCCATCTGGTTTCTTTATCTGTAAAATTGAGCGATTGGGGTATATAATCCCTAAACTCTCCTTGCTCTTAAGTTTTACCTTAGACTCACAACATTGGTATAAAATGTATTTTTTCATATTACAGAATATGATAAAATATTACAGAATACTACACTGTAAATAATTACTAACTCACTTTAGGCCCAAGACAGCATGCCTACTTTCACTCCTATCGATGTTTTGCTTTTATTGGATGTTTTAGATACACAAGTGAAACTTACAATGATATTCTTAAACTCTTAAAAAGTTATTGCTCTGGGACATAGCCTTGCTATTCTGGCATACATATGCACAGGGAAGCATAGGAAGATACTGATTTTCCTCTGTACATGCCACCACATTAATCCTGTCAGACTCAGCACACCTGGTTCACCTGACTCTGTACTGTTTCTTAACTCTCCTGACTAGTGCGTTTTTTAAAGAGCATGGAGAACTGGAGCTGAGAACCTTCATCATATGTAATATTCACTCTCTAAAACATCTGAGAAAATAAAGGTTTCTTAAATCAATGCACCATAGAGGAAAGGTGGCTATTACCAAGAACAGTCTGGGTAAACAAGCAAATTCCCAGAAAAAAATATATGTATATCTATGTACACACACACACACACACACACACACACACACACACACAAACGAAAATCATTGGTCAAGGCCCGAGGAAGCAGAGAAAAACCTGAAGTAGTTTGACTCCAAATGTTAACTGGTAAAGCTTTGTGATTTAGGCAAAAAGATAGAGATAATAATAATAACAGTAATAGTAATAATAAATAAAATAACAGATAATGAGGAACAAAGGAGGGTGGATGTGGATTTTCTTTTTCTCAAAGAGATTTAGATTTTCATGTAGGTAATTCGATTTTGTAGGAAAAAACAAAACAGTGCAGAACTTACACAAGTAAGTAGAAGAGTGAGGCCCTGTGAGTAGCCTAAACTATTAAAATCTAGTGACAGTTTAGAACAGTAAGTAAGCACCTGGCTCATAGAAGAGAATGATACCATGGTATCTAAACCTATGGAGCCCCAGACTCGCCCTGAAAAATCCATGATCATGAACATGATTCCTGCTCAACCTTTCAAAGGGCAATGCCATCAACAATCAATCAGGAACTAAGTACAGATCTTTCCAAATCTCTGCACTGCTCAGATTCCATCCAGAATCACATTTTTCATGGGGAAAAAATCGGGGTGTGTATGTGTGAAAATGATTTCTTAAAAATAAAACACAATCTGAGTATGCACTCCCCCAACTACTTCCAGAATTGTCCACCTTCCCACCCACACTAATCCATACTTTTCCTACTCTCTCAGATTGAGATCCTCACAGGTATCTAAAATACTAATAGCACCAATAATAAAATTAGATTAAAAAATCAAAGTAGGCGAAAACAAACAGAATAAAAGGAGCAAATGTAAAAGCTGAAGAAACACATAGAGATGTACAAACACATACATCTGAACACAAAGAAATTTCATACAAATGCAAAACCAGAAATGAAATGAGCAAAGACCCTATAAAGAAAAAACATTCATCTGACATCTACTGCTGGGCACAGGGCCTATATTTAGTTGTGGTTTGTATACTTAGACTCAAAAAAGGATTTTTTTTAATCTGATTAGTTTTCAGTTGGAGAGAGGTTCTCAGTTAAGGATAGAGACTTGTGTCTACTTCCCCTCTGCTAGGTTCCCTGACCCCTGAGGTGAGGGATTTGGTTAAGGTATCCCATTTAGAACCGAATGTTCCATGGTCTCATCTTCAGCACATTATCTGTCTGTGGGTCTCTTCATTGAATGTGTGTTATCTGTCATAGGATGAAGAATCCTTTGGATACATACCCAGAAATGGTATAACAAGATCTTGCATTAGATCTATTCCTAGCTTCCTGAGGAAACACCACACTGATTTCCATATTGATTGGACAAACTTACAGTCCCACCTGCAACAAATGAGTGTTCTTCATAATCTGATTCCTTGACAGCATGAGCTGTCATTTGTTTAGTCTTGGCAATTATAATCTTATAAGATGAAATCTCAAAATAGATCTGATTTGCATCTATCTGATGAGTAAGGACAAATGTTTCTTTAGGGAACTTTTAGCCATTTGTGTTTCCTTTTTTGAGACTACCTTTTAGATAAGTACTCCATTTTTAACTGAATTATTTGTTTTTGAAATATACAGCTTTTATGAGTTCTATGTATATTTTGAATATTAGCACTTTGTCGAATGTGTAGTAAGTAAAAAGTCTTTTCCCATTCTGTAAAGTGCTGCTTTGTCTGAATGACAGTGTCCTTTGTGCTACAGTAGCTCTGGAGTTTCATGAGTCCCATTTATTAATTGTGAATTTTAGTGCCTGTGCTGTCAGTGTTCTGCTCAGAACGTTGTCTTCTATATTAATGTGTTCAAGGTTATTGAACATTTTATCTTCTATCAGGTTCAGTGTGTCTTGTTTAATGTTGATCAACCAGGACTTGAGTTTTGTGAAGAGTGGTAAATAGTGTTTGTAATCTTCTGCATGGAGATATCCAGTTAGACCAGCACCATTTGTTGAAGATGCTATTTTTTCAGTGTGTATTGATGGTTTTATAAAATATCAGGCATCCATAGGTATGGAGATTTACATCTGTTTCATCAAATTGATTCAATTGATGAAATTTTTATGCCAATACCATGCTGTTTCTATTGCTATCACTGTACTTAAAATATATTAGTGAATAATAAAATAATTGTATTACTTTAGCTATCATGGATTTTAGTATTTCCATATGATACTGAGTCTTGTCTTTTCAAGATCTGAGATTTTTTTTCTTGGAATTTTGATGAGGATCATTCTGAATCTGTAGGTTGCTTTTGGTAGGATGGCCATTTGTACTATGTTAATTCTACAGATCCATGAGCATGTGCAATCTTTCCATTTTCTCAAATCATCTTAAAATTTCATTCTTCAATGTCTTAATTTTTTATTAAGCCTTTCACGTGCTTGGTTAGAATTATCCTAAGTTATTTTCTAAGACTATTGTGAAAGTTATTATTTTCCTTATTTCTCAGTATTTCTCTTTAATGGGTCTTTATGTGGCATAGGTGTCAGGAAAACTGTGGCCTCATAAAAAGAGTTGAGGGATGTTCCTTCTGTTTCTATTTTGTGTATTAAATTGAGGAGTATTGGTGTTAATTCTTTGAACATCTTGTAGAATTCTGAACTAAAACCACCTACCCCTGAACTTTTTGGGTTGCACGATGCTTAAATGGTGTTTCTATTCCTCTATGGGTTATAGGTCTATATAAATTGCTTATTAAATCTGCATTTAACTTTTGTGGGTGGTATTAAGAAAATTATCCAGTTAGTTCTTATTTTCCAATTTGGTGGGATACAGGTTTTTTAATAAACTCCTTATGATCCTCTGGATTTCCTCGGTGTGTTGTTAAGTTCAATATTTCATTGCTATTTTTTGTTAATTTGGATATTATCTCTGCCTTTTAGTTAATTTGGATAAGGATTTGTCCAGTTTATTGTTTTTCTTTTTTCAAAAAAAACAACTCTTCATTTCATTGATTCTTTGTATTGTTTTCTTGTTTCTACTTTATTAATGTAAGCTTGGCGTTTGATTATTTCCTGTCATCTGCTCCTTTTGAGTGTTGTTATTTCTGCTTTTTTTTATAGAGCACTTGGGTGTACAATTAAATCACTGATATGCAATTTCTCCAATTTTTTTTCATGTAGGCACTGCTATGAACTTTCCTTCATTCAGTCTCAAAAGTCTGCTGTGCTGTGTTTTCATTTTCATTCAATTCTAAAAATGGTTTCATTTTCTTTCTTAATTTCTGTATTCACAGCTGGGAAGTGGTACTGCACACCTTTAATTCCAGCACTTGGGAGGCAGAGGCAGGCAGATTTCTGAGTTCGATACCAGCCTGGTCTACAGATTGAGTTCCAGGACAGCCAGGGCTACACAGAGAAACCCTGTCTCGAAAAACAGACAGACAAAAACATTCTGTCTTGACTCATTTTTCATTCAGTGGAGAGTTTTTCAGTTTCCAGGAGTCTGTGGGCTTTCTTTTGTTGATATCGACCTTTAATCCATGGTAGTCAGGTATGATTCAGGATTTTATTTTAATTTTCTAGTATTAGTTGAGACTTCATGTCGATTGTGAAGGAAGTTTCATAACCTGCTGACAAGAAAGTATACTATTTTATGTTTGTTTAAAATGAAAGAATGTACTTAAACATACATTAGGAGCTTCTAAGAAAGATAGCACGCCACTGATTGGACTAAGCCTAGGAGGCAACAGAACTTCCAATACAGGAATGATGACTCCTTTGAAATTTGCACTTCCTTCCTTCTCTCAAGTTAATGTCATTCATTGTCATCTAATGGTTGCTACTAATAACAGGTTTATTTGGGCAATGGAATTAAATTATATTTCCATCTTTATTCCAATATCTTGTTATAATAGCTGCACACAAAGACTTATCAAAACTTCAGAGAGCTATTTTTCCATGTTGATTTTTAAATAAGTTTTTATTCATTACTTCATATTTCATTGTTCACATTTTCATATATGCATATAATGCACTTGGATCACTCTTGCCATCCCTTTCTCTTCATTTATGTCTTTTTGTTTGGTTTTTGATACCCTGGCATCTGTGTTGAGTTTTGAGACTTTATCCCTAGTGCCTCTCCTAAATTCAAATGATATTGCCTGAGGTCCTGGAATTAAGGAGAAAACCATATTACCCATGTAAACCTGCAATATAAATTTAGAATGATTGACACAACCAACAAAACCACAATTCTGCTTTGCATTTTGTGGTTAGATCCTCACGGCCCATCATAATGATCTTAATAAGATAATACAACACTTATGCAGCAGTCTTTTCTGATGATCCAGCCATGGAAGATAAAGTACTAGGTTTTAATTCAACTGGACCATTTCTCATGCCATTCATAATAATAATTTCCATTTTAAAGTGATCTAATTTCCTGGGGAAATTATTTTCTTTAAAAAAAAACACTTTATTACCTTCTTGGTACTTTTTCAGGTGAAAGTAGTTTCTGAGGATGGTCATGCTGGCATCTCTCCAATTCAAGGAATAAATCAGAAATTTGTTCTCCTCTGAAAGATCTCCTCTCATCAGATAAAACTCTTGCTCTTGGGATTTGCGATCTCTTTGAGACCGTCTGGGCTGAGTTACCAGCAATGTGAATAGAGATGCGATGTGGTCACTTTGCTGGGCTGTGTTGAAATCCATTCAGGAGAAAAGAGCTGACAAACCCGGACACTATTGTGGATGCCAGGAAGTGCTTGCTGACAGGAGCCTGATATGGCTGTCTCCTGAGTGGCTCTGCCAGATCCTGACAAATACAGAGGTGGGTGCTCTCAGCCAACCATTGGACTGAGCACAGGGACTCCAATGGAGGAGTTAGAGAGAGGACTGAAGGAGATGAAGGGGTTTGCAACTCCGTGGAGGGAGCAACAGTGTCAATCAGCCAGACCCACCTGAGCTCCCTCTGGACCACCAACCAAAGAGAAACCCATGGCTCTGACCACATATATGGCAGAGGATGGCCTTGTTGGACATCAGTGGGAGGACTGGCCCTTGGGCCTGAGGGTGTTTGATGATCCAGTGTAGAGAAATGCCTAGGGCAGGAAGGTGGAGGTGGGAGGGGGGAGCACCCTCATAGAAGCAGGGGGAGGGGAATAGGAAAGAGGGTTTCTGAAGGCGAGGCATGGAAAGGTGATAACATTTGAAAAGTAAATAAAGAAACTATCCAATAAAAGAAAAACAATGAAAAAAAGAGCTGTATGAGTCCTAATAAGTTTAAGCTTCAGAACTCCTTTATTTTTCCCCCTTTTTAAATTTAATGACATTTGAGAATATTTTAAATTTTTCAATGAAGTCAAAAGAGTGCAGGTCCTCAGAAAGATACTTCACCAAAGTCACAAAAAAATAATATTAATTTTATTATTTCAAGATTTTTTAATAAAAAACAAAATGTGTCTTTATTCTGAGTGCTTTCATCACAAATAAGCATTTCAATATTACAGTGACTTTTCATATGCCTTGATGTTAGTAACCTTTGGGCAAAATCTGTGTACATTGGAGATGAAATAAAAAGGCAACATTAATTAGAATAAACAAAATCATTTTAGTATGTCTCTTCCCTCCTTACCCCTGCAGTTACAGGCTGTATTAGTCACCTATTTCAATTTTGTAAGCAAGTTATTTTAATGTTACATATTGGCATCTGTAAATATCTCAGTTTTATTTATGGAAAAAATACTGTTTGAAAAAATCAAAGTTTCTATTTCATTATGTTTTATTTTAAATAAAGCCTATCTGTTCATATACAGACCTTGAGTGCTACAGACCTGTCTTCAGAGTTAAGGGTGCATCTGCTGCATCAGTCAGCTAGCTTGAAAGAGCAGTACTGAGCATTAACTGAAGCCCAGGATATTATGTGAGACATGACAAAAGCTTTGAGATGGTATTTAGAAAAAAACTACCTATAATGACCATTGTAGCAAGTTATCATGCCATTCTGGCTGTTGCTATCTGAGATCCATAGGTATAGTATTTGAGAAAGACTGTTGACTGCTTCCTCCTTTGAAAGCTTTCATTGCACCTTCTGGTAACCAAAAAAAAGATAGTCCTGGTGAAAACTAGCTCAAGACCTCTAGGTCCTGTTATATATATATATATATATATATATATATATATATATATATGTGTGTGTGTGTGTGTGTGTGTGTGTGTGTGTGTGTGTGTGTATGTATGTGTGTGTACATATATATGTGTGTGTGTATATTTATATGTATATACATATATATGAGAGTGTATGTATGCACAGACTCACATATATTAACTTATTTTTTTGCTAATGTTTATAAAGCTGCATAAGTCTACATTCACTACATGTGTGGAAGTGCTGCCAAAACTCCAGAGAGTATCAGATGCCCAGGTGGTTGGGAATAACTTGGTGTGACTGTAAAGCGTTAAACCTGGGTCAGGTACAAGAACAGTAAGTGTTCTTAACTGTTGGATCATGTCTCCAGACCTTGAAGATTAATTATTGGAAAAAGCCTTATATTTTAAAATAAAATAGAGCTGTGATTACCTATATTCTAATGTCTCAGCAGCTCAACCAAGAGCCTCCAAATAAGTAAAAAACATGAAAGTACTAAGAGCTAGTGATGTAGATTCTATAGGACTTTCTATTTATGCTTGTTTCACTACCCACAGAATAGTAACTAAATTTGGCACACTCTTCCCCCTCTCTTCGGAAGAAAGAACATCTAATAGGGTAGTCTAGGTAGCAGTAAACATAAGGGAAGAAAGAAACATAGGGATCAATAGGAAATAGTAGAAGGAGAACAAGCAGAGGGAAAGATCATTGATGCTTCAAAGAACAGGAAAGGTGGCATGTGCCAAGCACTTAGTGACATGAGCATAGACTCCAGTGATGGAGAAAAGAAATGAAGCCTCATGGAGTGAGTGATTTGAGGACTTATGGCCAAAGGGGAAGCTAAGCCCCACTAACAACTGAGATAATTGTGGAGTTAGAGTCATCAGAACAAAGGAACATGAATGCGAACGTAGATACTCTAGGTGCCTAAGGTGCCCTCAATATTAGTGGTTTCTGAAGGCTTGTTATGCAAAACAGTAAAATAGTTGACATGTATAAAGCCTTAAATCAATCATATTCATAAAAACACTTTATAAAAGCAGTGATGCATGCTTAGAGTGTATTTTAGTACAATTTCTACTATAAACAATCATTTTGTCCTCTAACCCTTGAAGGATAAAGCTTCAGATCTTTGGGGGGGTGTATTGCAAACTTGAATCACTTAATGCCCACCTTGTGTAAGACAACTGAATGGTAATTCTACATAGAAAATCCACAAACTGTCAAATGTCCTTTGAAGTGGTGTTAATGGGTGGATATGGATGGTGCTTGGGCAGATTCTTGACTGACACATTAGAGACAGCACACTACAGACTTTTAGCATAAAAGTTCTGGTGCCAGACAGTCTAGCTTCAAGTCCTGTCCCTGTCACTTGCTAATCTCTCCTTGGTGATATCATACTAAATAACAGCTTAGGTGAAAAATTATCGCAAGAACAATTTGGTTTGTGTTTTTTATTATTTTTTGGTTAGCATAAAAATAATGTATTTCATTGTGATGCATTCATACACATATTTGTACTTTGCTCATACATGCTCTAGGTAAACTCTCACTCTGCCTCTAAATTTCTCTTTTATTGAAAATAATTTTTGTATAATATACTCTGATCACAGTTTTACCTCTTCATCTCCCAGAACTTTCCATCTTCTCACCTCCACATCCATCCAACTCCATGCCTTCTTTCCTCTCCCTCCCCCTCAAACAAGCATGAAAACAAAGCAGAATATAAAGGAAGAAAGAAAAAGCATGAGAAACAAATCCAAATGGAGAGACATACATGCCCAGAAACAAATCCCCTAAACACACAAAATCAGAAGACCAGTAACGTAAAAACACCCAAACAAAGCAATATGAGACGGAAAGTCTACAAAAATACCATTCAGTTCATTTTGTGTTAGCCCTTTACTGCTGGGCCTGGAGCCTGCCCTTAAGCGTGGTTTGAATATCCAGTGAGACTCAGTTGGAGAACACTAATATTTGATGTGCAAGTGGTTGTCAATTGGAGATAGTGGCCTGGTTAGGAATGGAAGCTTGTGTCCACATTCCCCTCATAAGCCTTGGAACCCCAGCTGACTTGTAGGCTTTGCACTTGTGACCACAGATTTGTGAGTTCATATGTGCATCAGTCTTTTTGTGTCTGGAAGACACACTGTTTCCTTGGTGTCATTCATTCCCTCTGGCTCTTCCAATCTTTCTACCTCATCTTCCACATAGGTCCCTGAGCACTGAGGGGACAGTGTTGATGTGAATATTCCACGTAGGGCTGATTGGTCCAAGGTCTCCACCTCTCTGCACATTATGTCTCTGCACTCAATTCCTCCTTCTGTAAAATACAGGTAGCAAATATTTGCTCGTTCATGTAGGGGCTGAGACTCTGACAGACACAAGATTAACATAGTGCCCAGGACACAGGAAATATTAAATGTGAGCAATATTAGCATTATACATGGACATGGCATTGCACAGCACATGAACAAGCCTTTAGGTCTTCCTCATTCTAATGCCTACTATGCACTTCCTTCATATCTTTGTTCTTTTTGATGGTTCCCTGATCTGCAACAGCCCATTCTACTATTTCCAGCCTAGCAGTTCCTTTTGCAATCTGTTACCTTTGTCTCAAAAGTAATATTAATTATGGGTAGGGTTATCAGTCTCTTCTTTCAGACAAGGAAGCCAAAGTTCACTCCGTTAAGAAAACATTGCCTTGTGGAAATGTTTTCCAGACTTGCTTCTGACTCAGCACCCAGTAATAAGCCTTGGAGTTAAACAGTAAGCAATAAGTTCATTCTGGCCTCTGGGTAGTACTTTTTCTCCTCCATCTGCCATATTGCAAGCCACAAAATCAAAGAGACAAAATCTAGGGATTCAAATGATTCTTTATTTCCCTATGCACTCTGTATTTTTGGTAGGAGTTGGGAGAGACTTTTCAGATTCATCATAATCAAATTCACAGTTATTTATTTTAATAACCTAAAGGAAAATAAGAACGCCTTGAAATAGATTACTTGAAGAAGAGTTTCAATGTAAAGGGAATCAAAAACAAAGCAAAAATAAAACGAAGGAGAATCTGATGGTCAAAGGATGCTTTCAAACATGGTTTTGCAGTTTACTTCCTGTGTTCATTGACAAAATGATAGAAAATATTCATAAGCATGCCCCATAATAATATCTTTCACAAGAGGGCACTGCTATACAGGGTAATAAGAGGAGTGACCAAATGTGGCTCAAAGCAGTATAAAGAAGGATGCCCAAACTGTCTGGATTTAGCAATGGAACCCTTCTTTTCCTGTCTTTCACACCGTCTGTTCTCCTGAGTGTGCTCTTGGGCACACAGAGAAGCTCCAAGTAGAAAATGAAGCCAAAAATAATATAAATACTGCAATACCAAAGAAAGCCAGCTCAGTGTTATAACGCAGAAGTGAAATCCCAGCACTCTGGAAGGTGAGGCACTAGAATCTGGGTTTGAAGACACTGTGAGCTGAGCTGTGGAGTCTACATTCCAAACAGCAAAGAGAAATAGAAACAGAGAGCCAGGTACATTAAACTATTTTGTGTGATGGCTAATATTGTGGAACAGTCTTCCAAACCCTTTCTTAGCTTTCTATTCTTATATTAGGCAATAGTAGTGCTGGCAACAAACATAAACCATCCAGGACTGTTTTGATTACTCAATCTGTTTGAGGGCCTTTCTGAACATTTTAACACATCTCCATCCAATTTTTGTAACAAAAAAAAAAAACTGGGGTGGTGGGGTGGTGGGGGTGGCACACACCTTTAATCCCAGCACTTGGGAGGCAAAGGTAGGCAGATTTCTGAGTTCGAGGCCAGCCTGGTCTACAAAGTGATTTCCAGGACAGCCAGGGCTACACAGAGAAACCCTGTCTCAAAAAAACCAAAAACCAAAACCCAAAAATAAAAAAAAATAAAAAATAAAAAATAGTGGATTTTTTTCCTTAACTTTTCTCATTCCATAGAATATAAGGCCACTGGAGAAACCATCAATCAGATCTAAGTGAGATGCCACACTGAGTGTCAACTTTAACAGAAACCAACACTATTCTTAAATGGGGAAACTAAAAAATGTAGTTCTATGAAACTGCAAATGCTCCTAGTACAGTGGAGGGAATGTGGAGGCATCAAAACAAGCACAAGTATCTTTCTGATGAGTTAGTTTAGAAGATCAGTTTTAAATGGGAAGGAAGGCTAACCCATTACAGAATATTTCTATAACTGAAACATAAAAAACATTCTACAAGGTAGTTCCAACATGAGGATTGTAGGTTTGTAGAACCCTAGGCAGTTATATGCATCAGGGATTCACTGAGTAAAGCAAAAGGTACTGTTTTTATTGTCCCTAAAGTGGGAAAAAATGTATAAACAACAACGAGTATAATAATTATCATTTTGTAGAGTGTTTTTCTGTACGTTATTTGATCTGAATGAGAACTTTTATGGCTATTGTTGTGATGCTGGAGGCGGAATAGCAGGTAAGTCCTTTATCCTATATCCAAGACAATACATTGTTTATTTCATTTATTTTAATTATTTAATAAATTTAATTAATTCATTTATCTATTTTGAGTTTTTGAGTGACAAAGTCTCTCCCTTTCTCGGTCTCTGTCTCTATTTCTATTACAGACATACAAATACACACACACACACACACACACACACACACACACAAACACACACACACACACACACACACACACACACACACACATACACAACTTCTACCCTGATCTATGGATTACTAAAATCTGTGGGTTTTTTTTTTGTTGTTGTTGTTGTTTTCTTTTCTTTTTTTTTTTTTTTTTTTTTTTGGTTTTCCGAGACAGGGTTTCTCTGCGTAGCCCTGGCTGTCCTGGAACTCACTCTGTAGACCAGGCTGGCCTCGAACTCAGAAATCTGCCTGCCTCTGCCTCCCAAGTGCTGGGATTACAGGCGTGAGCCACCACGCCCAGCTAAAATCTGTGTATTTTTTCATTTATGTGTAGTTTTTGTATTCATGCGTACATGTTTGTGCATATGTAGGAACACATGCTCATATATGTATCTATAGAGTCCAGAGGTCAACTTCAACATGCTTTCCTCAATTTTTAGATTTGTTTATTTATATTTTATGAGTTCGGGTCCTTCCCCTGAATGTATGTATGTGCACCATTCATATACTTGGTTCTAGAAAATGTTAGCAGAGGAATCAGAGTGCCTGCAAGTGGAGCTGCAGACTATTATGTGCTGCTTTGTATGTACTACACATGGAACCCAGGTCCTCTGCAAGAGTGGCAAGTGTTTTTTCAACTGTTGATCTGTCTCTCCAGCCCCCTTGCTTCGTTGGGTGTTTTTTAACCACTGTGTTTTCTATATGTTTTTCATAATAAGTCATTACTGTTGCTCTAGCATCAAGTCTACTTGTGTCTTATGGCTTTGATGTTAGTTCTACACTAGCTATCTTTTCACACTGCTCCAGTAGAAGTGGAAGACGTGCTTCATTACTGCTGTTTGGTAGGACAAGTCCAGGCTTTGCAGGTGTTCTCTATTGGCATGTGAGAAGTTTTCACTACCTGCCAGTAATGGTGCCTTAGAACCCTACTTTGCCTTCTATGACACTGCTTTGTCAAGTAGGTTGGAAAACCTTGCTACAACCTGGTAGGACAGACTTCAGTCTCCCCATTTGTCCTCTGCTGCTGTAGCCAGAAGCAGCACTGCAGTCATGTTTATACTAGTAGAACTAATATCCTGTAAAACTTTTCTGCTTGGCTTGGCTTTGCCTTTCCTATTCCATTGGATAAACCAAGCTTTCGTTATTACTCTTTCTGCCTGTATCCATTTGTGTTGCTTCTTCCATTCCAAATGGAGAATGTGGGGTGGGGGGAGGACAAGCAAACAAATGCCACACACAAGGAATTCAACAGCATGTGACTTAGATGGTTGAATCCAGTAAATATGCCTGTAGTGTCCTTCTCTGAGTTTGTTTGACATATATACAAAACTTTTATTTTAGTTCTCATCAGTACAAATGGGCAAGAGGATACACTGTTCATTTTCTTACAGCAGAACTCTAAGTACTAACATTAAAAAAATGAAGGAGTTTGGCTGGACATTAGGGCACATGCCTGTAACCCAATACTTGGGAAGTGGAAATAGAAGGATCCGGAGTTCACGGTCATTTTTGGCTACATAGGGAGTTAAAACTACATAAAATATTCTCTCCTAAAGATGAAAAGTAAAATAAAAGAAAAGATTAAGTTCGATGTTAAGTTTACTAAAACGATAATTAATTAGCCTGGTAAGACTGACATCTCATTCTCACTTGTGAGTTTAGCTTCCCCTGCTTATTTGCAAGATAAAAAAAAATAGGAAAGCCTCATGAAAAAAACAACATTTTAGAGTTGACATGGTTCAGTCGGTAAAGCACTTGTCACATAAGTGTGAGGATTTAGGTTCACATTTCTAGAACACATGTAGGGCCAGGCTCAGTAGTCCCTGTGTATGACCTCAGTGTTCCTACTGTAAAATGGGAAGTAAGACAACAGAGTCTTCATAGTCCAGCTAGTAACAAACAAGAATGAGTCCTTGAAACAAACATAGTGGAAGATAAGGACAAACATTCAAGATTATCCTCTGGCCTCCATGCCTGCTTGTTAAACATATGTGCCCACGAGAACACAAACACATATCATGCATACATACACATGTACAATAAAAACATATATGTACCAGATATTCTAAAAATACTTTCTAATTACAGAAAAAAGTTATATTTAATGTAGTCACATGCACATTCCATTAAACTTCAACAAAATCTAAAAATCTAAATATATACCAGTAGAAGATTTATCACATAGGTTTTTGGCACATTCCTCAATGACATCTTGTCAATGTTCACAATGACAGGTGACTGACTGGCAAAATACTGAAACTCTCCAGCAACTGGAGATTTATGAACCTGAAAAGGGACTTTCAGTCCATATGCAACCAATATAATTGATTCATATTCTGACTTGTTGGGACACAGGCATAACAAATAATAAATAGTTTATATATCATTACTCTGTCCATATATATTATGATATATTAAGTAGTTATTAAAACAAATGAGAGCATAGTGGGTTGAACAAATAAAGAAGAAAAAGAAGATCATGAAAACATACATATACATATGCAATTGCATATACATACATACACATATACATATAGATGGCAATATGAGATAAATGTCAGCAGAAATTGTTTAAGTTGGAATGAAGCTAGAGAGGTGATAATAAGCTTAACAGAGTAGATAATATAAAACTGGGGAGAAACCAACAATGGTAAGACAGCTCATATTACAGAACTCAAAAAAGTCTTAGGATTTTGATCCATCAAGAATCTTTACAGGGCCTGGAGAGATGGCTCAGCGGTTAAGAACACTGATTGCTCTTCCAGAGGTCCTGAGTTCAATGCCCAGCAACCACATGGTGGCTCACAACCATCTGTAAAGGGATCTGACCTGCTCCTCTGGTGTGTCTGAAGACAGCTACAGAATACTCACATACATAAAATAAATGATTAAAAAAAGAATCTTTTACAGGCAGGCATATGGTTAAAACTAAAGTAAGATATATCAAATGGCAGCTACAGTACAGCACATCTTATCCTAAGTTCACTCATATGCTCCATAAATCATTTCCATTTACTTCTGCACAAATTAAAGACCGATGGTATTATTTTCCTGAAAAGGTTTATGTGGATACTAACGAGTGTGATGTGATTGTTTTAACAAGATGTACCTCCTGTCCAGAAAGACTCATATAATCGAATGCTTAAACACAAGAGACTGTCAGTATTTGAAGGGATTAGAATTATTAGGAACTATGGCTTTGTTGGAGGAAATGTGTCACTGCAGATGGGTTTTGAAGGTTCAAAAGCCCATGTCAAGCCCAGGGTCTCTCTCTCTCTTGGTCTGAGCTTCAGGATGTAGCACTCAGCTACTGCTCCAATGCCATGCATGTCACCATGCTCCCTGCCATGATTATAATGGACTAAACCTCTGAAACTGCAAGCCAGACCTCAGTTATATACTTTCCTTTAAAATTGCTGTGGTCTCTTCACAGCAACAAAATGCTGACCAAGACAGGTAAGTTTCTACTCTAAACATTAAAGTCTGTAGGGATATTTTCTTGTGCATTGTATAAAAGCATTCACCTGTCAGTAAAGAGCTGATTGGCGAATAGGTAACTAAGCAAGAGAGAATTGCAGGACATCAAGCAGACAGAGACTCTGGGAAAAAGTCATACAACGGAAGATTCGCCATCAAGACTCGGATGAATTTGAACACATGAAACTGACGGGAGCTAACTAACCACCCACAGGGCAGACATAAATAATATAAATTGGCTAATATAAATTAAGAGCTAGTTGGGGAGCAAGCTTAAGCCAAGGCCATAAGCTCCAGTGTCATCATTCAGTAACTAGGGTGGACATTAAAAAAGTCTAAATGGTTACAATACTCTGTGTGTCAAGTGGTTCAATTTGTATGCACTCTTTGTATGAACCCCAGAATCCCAACAGACTGGCCTGTAATTCCTGATATGTAATTAGACTACTTTTTTCTGTAGAATGTAAACTATTAAGTAGAAATTGTTAAATATATTTTTGCTTAACTTTAACAAGGATGTCTGTCTTAAGGTTTTATTGCTGTTGAATAGGCTAGTTGAAAAGACACCATGACCAAGGCAACTCTTAGAAAGGCAAACATTTAATTTGGGCTGGCTTGTAGCTTTGTGCGTTATCATCATGAAAGGAAGCATGGCAGTGTGCAGACAGGCATGAGGCTACAGGTGGTGAGAGTTCTACATTGTCATCCAAAGACAGCCAGTAGGAAACTGAATGTGTTTTACTGTGGGCATAGCTCCAGCATTTATGACCTAAAAGCCCTCCCTCCACAGTGACCCACTTCCTCTAACAAGACCACACCTTCTCCAATAAGGCCACACCTCCTAATAGCACCATCCCTTATTGCCAAGCATTCAAATGCATAAATCTATGGAGGCCTTTCCTATTCAAACCACCTTAGTGTCAAAAATGCACTAGGGAAAAGAGCCTATTCTAAGTCTACCTATAGAAGAATAAAGTTAAATCTATATCTCTCATACACACACACACACACACACACACACACACACACAATTCAAAAGGGGTCAAATGCCTTAATTTAAAATCAGGGATGGTGAAACTATTAGAAGTAAACTTAGGAAAAAGACTTTAATACATGGGTATACATAAGAAGTATCTGAGAAGGAATCCGATAACATAAGAAATAGTATCCCAAAGAAAGGAAACTACCTGAAGTTTAAAAGTTTTCATACAGTAAGGGATAATATCCAAAGAATAAGCAGACAGTCTACATAATGGAAGATAATCATTATCATTACCAGCAGTAATTCAGGTAAGGGGGAAAGATCTATAATACATAAAGAATAGCAAGAGATAACATTTTTAAAAGATATTTATTTATATGTATGAATACATCGTAACTGTCTTCAGACATGCCAGAGGAAGGCCTCGGATCCATCACATGGTTGCTGGGAACTGAACTCAGGATGTCTGGAAGAACAGCCAGTGCTCTGTATCACTGAACCACCTCTCCAGCCCAAGAGATTACATTTTTAAAACACAAAATTACCAAGTCAGTAAATGGGATTCAAAAGAAGAAAAGTAAGTGGTTTATAAGTACTTTAAACTATGTTCAACTTTTGTTGACATATGGAAAAGGCACACTAAAATGATTAGATTCTGTCATGCTCTAGTTAGAGTAGCTATGATTTAAAAAAAGCTATAATAAAAATATTAATAATACACAGAAAGAAGAAAGTTTTAACTAGTATAATTATGGAGATGAATATGGAGGCTTCTCAAAAAAATCAAATAGAGCTACTCTATGATCCAGCTATACCATTTCTGGGTATATACCCAAAAAACTTCATCCCTTACCACAGAGAAACTAGTATAGCTGTATTTATTGCTAATAATAACATGAAAATAGAAACAGCCTAGATATCCATCATTATGTCAACAGATATAGAAAATGTTATACATGAGCACAATTGAATATTATTAAACCAAAAACAAAAATGGGTAACAAGAAAAATAATAGAGGTGAAGCATGGTGATGAATGCCTTTATTCCCAGCATTCAATATACTGAGGCAGAGGGATCCCTGTTAGTTCAAAACCAGCCTAATCTATATAGAGTGTTCTAGGCCAAGCATAGCTATGTAGTCATAACTGTGTCACACACAACAACACCCCAACCCAAATAAAGAATATTTTATGGAACTGGAAAGTATTCTATTAAACTCAGCAATCCAAAATGAGAAAGACAAAAATGACTTGTTCTTTCTCTTATTCAGGTCCTAGTATATACTGTTTATATGTGTGTGCATAATTGGAAATGGATGTAGATTGGGCCACAATTGGGGGCAAGTAAATGTTAGGAAAACAGGAAGAGGCACTAAAACACATAAGATATGAAAGAAGAAAGGTGTAGGTGGGAGGGCTCAAGGTGTGTCCGAAGGGTGGAGAAGATGTGAAGAGGAGAATAATTTTGTTAGAAAATGCCATGATTTAACCTAATGCTGTATACACTCATTTAAATGAATAAAAAAATTGAGTTTCAGCCTTCTTGATGTCTTTAAAGTTCATTAGAATAAAGAAAAAATAGATACAAAACAATGTCTTAGTGTCTTGTAAACTACAGATCTGCCATTAAGAACGAGAAAACAGAGACTGGAGAGATGGCTCAGCAGTTAAGAGCACTGGCTATTCTTCCAGAGGACCATAGTTCAACTCACAACAGCTACATGGTGGCTCACAACTACCTGTAATGGGATCAAATACCTTCTTCTGGTGTGTATGAGATGATGTAGTAATATATATTAAATAAATAAATTGTAAAATTATTTTTGGATCGGAGAGATAGCTTAGTGGTTAAGAGCACTGACTTTTTCCAGAGGCCTTGAGTTAAATTCCCAGCAAGTACATAGTAGCTCACAACCATAGGATCCGATGCCCTTTTCTGGTATGTCTCAAGAAAGCTACAGTGGACTCACATACATAAAATAAATAAATCTTTAAAAAAAAACGTTTGTAAAAAATAATGAGAAACTAATAAGGAGAAATGAAAACAATCGGAGAGAAGAAAACTGGTGAGAAGTTCAGGAAATGGCAGGAACACTTCCATAGTATCACTTTTCTGAGAAGTGAGCACTGTGGCTACAAAACCAGAATGACCTTTGGAAACCAAAAAATGCTTTTGGAAACAAAAACTAAGATAAAAATACAAGTGATAAAGCATCAAAACACCCTAAATAATCTCCTAGAACCTGAAATGGTTAATGAATCATGCTATAAAACATGCCCTCATTTTAAAATGTAGTACATTCAGAATTCAAGTCCAGAGAGGGGTTGAGGAAATTTCTGGAAAATAATATATTATTACAGTGGAATAGAGAGAGAATAAAGCACATTCAGTCATTTATTGGTACAAAATATTAACAACACAAAGGAATGGGGGCCTGATGAGATGGCTGGCTTGGCCGGTAGAAGGTGTGTCCAGGCCTGTGTCAAGGAATTACATGGTGACAATGACTGACTCCTACAAGCTGTCCTCTGATCTCCATACATGCATGCATGCCTGTGCACACACACACACACACACACACACACACACACACGGAGCAAATAGAAGATCAATATGAATATCAACTTAGGATTTTCACCATCTGGATAGTAACATTTACAGAGAAACTCTAGAAATTAAAAAAAATAAAGGAAATTATGCAAGGGCATGAATTTCCCTCCTGGGAGAATGTACCAAGTGTCAAGTGCAATAATAAAAATAGACCACACTGGAACACACAGTAGTGAAATCTTAGAACACCATGGGCTACAAGTGAAAACACTGACCCAAGGCAGAACTCAGCCAGCACTTTCAGAATTTAAGGACAAATTATCTCTGATGTAGTAGTTTTTACCAAGGTAAATATAAGGGAAGGCTTTCAAAGGATTTTCAGATATGAAAGAGTTCAGTTAACATTGTTCTGCCTCAAGTAGCCATACATGGTACATTCACAAGGTTGTGTAATCAAGATAATGAATAATCACAAAAAGGGAGAGTGAGGAATATCAAGTTTTCAGGGATTTCTCAATGAAGCCATGAAATCTGTAATAGGCTTCATCTCAGGCAAACACTGTTTTCAAGATGCATAGGCAGCAGAGGATGCCCTTGTTGGACATCAAAGGGAAGAGTGGCCCCTGGTCCTGGAAAAGCTCAATGCAGCAGTGTAGGGGAATACCAGGACAGGGAAGTGGGAAGGGGTTGATTGGGGAAAATGGCTTATGGGACTTTCAGGGGGCAGGAACCAGGAAAGGGGAAATCATTTGAAATGTAAATAAAGAATATATCTAATAAAAATAAATCAATCAAGAATTCTAAAATAAAGAATAAATAAATGAATAAAATTTTAAAAAAGAAAGAAAACACCCAGCACAAAAGATCAGATATGATAATCAGAATTAGAGTAAGGCACCCAAAAAATCTTCAAGAAAAACTTTCTTAAAGAAGCTGTAAAGGGATTAAGATGTTTTAGAATTATACTTCAACCACCCTCATAGAGAATATTCTAAGATAATAACAATATTGTTGCTGGGTGAATAGTGGAGTGGCAACCAGGCTATCAAAACTGCAAGTCTGGGCCAAGGATAGGTTTGTAGAAAGGCAGAAGACTAGATAGCCATGATTATTTTATATTTTCTTTCCCTTCCTGTCTTTGGTGACAACGCCATCAAGCTACCCTTGCCAGGCCATCAAGTACCATCACTTAAGGCAGACTTGCCCTCCACTTACCAGTAACGTCTGCAGATCCATAAAGGACCTTAACTAGTATCAACTCTTGCTCTTGCCAATACTTCCCTGGTAACTATTAGATGGCTGATAAGTAGATGTGTACTCAGAATCTCCTTAAAAAGAGTATTTTCAGAGCCAGTCTTGAAACCTTGCAACATACACAGTCATCTATTTTACTTGTTAGCATAACTACTGATAAACTGGCATCTGAAACTCTATCAATGTCTTTTCCTACAGCCTAGCTATTTACATAGTCGTAGTGAGTCCTAAATTCTGACATCTAAATAAATGAGAAGAAATGGCAAAAATAATCATATTTTAAAATTTGTTGTGGTTACTATGACTTGGAGTATGAGAATATAAAATAATATCAAAAGCATCTGGGAAACTAACAGTTAATGAATAATGCTATAAAACACACCCCCAATTTTAAATCTAGCATGTTCAAAATTAAAACCCCAAGAAGGGCTGATGAAACTTCTGGAAAATAATTCAATATTATTACAGTGGAAAAGAGACAAGAATAATGTGAATTCAAGTCATTTATATTGGTAATTCAAATCACATTAAAACATGTAGGCCAATGTAACTAGCAGTAGAATCTTGACCAGAATAACCCTTGAGTCATTTCAGGTCATTCTGAGCAAACACACTGGACAATTCCATAACTTTGAAATCTAAGAAAAGTGATAGGGGACTGAAGGATTTCAGTAAACACTGCAAGTACATAGCTCATGTTTAATGGTATCAAATTCACATTGTGAACTTTAGCACAAATCTCAGAGTAACTCGGAGAGGGGGGTAGTATTCTAATTCTGGGAGTAGGGTTTACCAAAGAGGTCTGTAGACTGCACCTAAGTCGTACGTAAGCAGTCATCTAAAGTCTAAAGTAGGGCATACAACAGAATATAAAAATAAGTGCATTCCAATACATAAGGTAAGGATATTATTTTGGTACTCAGTAATTCACAATGAAGCCAGGAACTCATTTTGGTATGCTGAGTAGAGTGGCAAGAGCCCAGTACTGAATGCCACATTCTCTGAGGGGCAGGAGGCAATGATGCCATGACATTCCGCAAATGTCCTTTCACACGGTCAAAATATTTCTGACAGTCACTCATCCCAAATCTTCCTGTGCATAACAGTATCAGCTGGTGTGTCACTCATGGTGACAGGAAGGGAGAGAGAGAAAGAGGACTGTAGTAAAGAAAATGGTAGGTATTAAATCATGCTGCGTGGTTATGATAATGATGGAATTAAACATGGGCCATCTTTAAATATACCAGTTGATACTTTGATCACTTCAAGATGAAATTCCTGAAGGACTGTGAATGAATGAAGGGTCGTTTAGTCTGTCTTTCTCCAACATATAGCAAGCTATAAAAGTTCTTTTGGGTGGGATCTTTAACATAGGTCCAAAAAACAATAGCTTTGACCACCAGATGAAACTAGGTTATTAGAACTAGAATGGTACCAAATGAAAAAGTTCTGAAGAAAATGTTATCTTATACTAAAATCATAATCCACCTTCCATATATCTCTAAGTAACATTGCTAGAATTAACTACTCTAGACCACATAGCAGTTTGTCTCCTCATGTGTTCCCATACTTTCTGTGTTTTTTGTTGTTTCTTTGGATTTCACCATACTGGGAATAGTACCTGCACATGTAAACATTAATAAAACTTGGATTAGAGAGATGACTTTTCTTGCAGAATACCTCGTTTAGTTCCCAGTACCCACAACATGGCTCACAATTGTCTGTAATTCTAGTTCTAGAAAGTCTTGTGTTCTTTGATAACCTCTACATACACCAGCAACACACTTGATGAACATACATACAGGTAAACCTCATAGAATAAAAATGAATAAACCCTTTTATTTAATGAATAATTTATGGTTTTGTCTTTCTAATCAGCTCTTAAACATGTTGGGTTTCTAGATCCAGCCAAAGAGCCTACATAAGTACTCAGAAGGAAGAAGGAGGCTCTCTCTTAACCTTAGTAAGCAAAAAGAAAGAGATGTATTGTCAAACATATTGCTGGCATCATTCAACCTCAAAGTATTAAGGAAAGAAATATTTTACTAGTCTTGATATTCAGACAATGTAAAATTGTGGTATAAGATAAAGCTGAGTTTAAAGTATTCAAAATTGGTAGAGGACCAGTGATATAGCTTAACAGGCATCAGTCTACCAATATAAGTTTGATTATTGCAACCCACTCAAAGGTGCAATAAAAAATTACTTCACACATTTCTATCATACGCATGTATGTATTGAGGCAACATATGCTCACATATGTCATGCATATGCATCTGATAATAATAAATATAATAATTCTACATTGGAAGATCTCAAGAGATTTGGGTAACAGAAGAACTTCCTCCATTGATTTGGACAAGAAGACAGTCCTTTCACAGTGCTCTAACAAAATATAGTAGACTGGGTAGTTTATATCTTATAATCAACATGTGTTTACTGCTAACAATTCTTGAAGCTAAAAAGACTAAAATCAAGGCATGAAACAAAACATTTGGTGATAGGTGAATCACATTTACATTTTTCCCAGATAGAATAATTTTTCCTCTGCCATCCTGGGGAATGAGTAAAAAAGTTCTGGTATCTCTTTTATATGACAGTCATCTCGTTCATGGGGGATACACTCTCATCACAAAACCACTTGCCAAATATCTCTAGCTCCTAATTCTACTTCTTTGCAAGAGATGTCAACATATTAATTTGAAGAATCATAAATAGTCAGAGAATAGCAAGATGGTAGAAGTTGAACATGAAGTTAGAGCTTACAGGCAATGCATTGAAGGAGCCACCTAGAAGAGCCAGTCATTTCTATGAAATCTCCAAGGAATACCAGGATTCTTGACTACACCCTTGGAAGATGACATATCCAAGGCTCAAATTTTTCTGATAAAGTTCACTTCAGATGAGTTTCTGCCAATCTGTACTTTCTCCCATCCTGACTTACTTTTCTCTTATTAGCATATATCATTTTCATTGAAAATCATGAGATGTTCGAGTAAATCAGAGGAACTTTTGCTGTAAGTAAAATCATTAAAAAATATCCATTATATACACACTGAAGTGACACTTATTTCAAAGAAGTATCCACAGTAAAAAAAAAATTAGTAGCATGGTGATTCTAAAGTATGAAACATTTCTTAGTCTTGACTTTTATATCCATGGAAGAACTGGATACGGGACTCAAATAGCGAAAATGTTTTTGCATTCTTTTCCTTTCTCAGTTTTTATGTTTGTTTATTTTGGAGAGAGGGCACCTTTACATAGCCCTGGATGTCCTAGAACTCACTATGCAAACCAAGCAGGCCTTGAAAGATCCACCAATCATGCCCTTGTAAATGCTGGGATTAAAGATATGTGCTACCATGCTTGGCCTTGTATTTTTCTGATTAATATATAAGTTGGTCTTGTATGCCATGTTCATAGAAGAAGAAACAGACATAGTGCTATTTTAAATATAAATCTTACCTAGTTGATGTTGTAGAAAGAATATTGCTAATTATGTTTTGTATATTTGGATATCCCAAGCTGTGAATTATATACACATGTATCATAGAAGTGAGTTTTCATTATTTATTTACATTTAACTGCAGAGTCTTTGATTTACTATTGTTTGAAAGGAACAAAATACTGCATGAACATGCCTTGGGCCATCTACCAAAAAAACAAAAAAACAAAACAACCTTAGAATTTTACCTTAAACTGTTCATAGAAATTGGGAAAGTTCAAATCCAAAGAGTATGTTTTCTTCTTTGCCATGCATAAGTGTTTACAGAATCCTGAGACACAGAGTCAATGTGCAGTTTCTTTCTGCTTTTATTCATTCTGATTGGTCCCAGCTTGGCCTAAGGACAGTTGCTTTATAGGCACAGGAATTGCTTCTCTGTGGATGTTGATTTGTTTCAGTTTTGTTTGTTTGTCTGTTATTCTGTTTTACTGGCCTAGAGCTCAGTGGGTAGTTCAAGCTAGTCTCCAACTCTTGGCAATACTGCCGTCTCACCTCTCCCATGTAATATTGTCTATAAGCAAATTCCGAGACTTGTAACCATTCTAACATGAGGTTTTCTTTCTGTGTTTTTTTAAGTCACCCTGTTTTTCTGCATTGGGCCGCTTTGATTTTGAAGTGAGGGAACAAAGTGCCATAGGAAGAATACCCTTACTTCACAATTGTCTGAGAATTTGTACCACCTTTGTTTTCTCCATGCCTCCAGATCAACTCACTGCTCCTGGGTGGCTTCCGCCAGATATTCAGATCACGGATCTAGCTTGACTTATACTCAGAAAATCCTTTACTGTGAGTTCTGTCAAGATAAGATTGACAACTCATTGTAACCAGGGCATTTAAACATAAACTAAAGGATAATAAAGCACATGCAGAAATAAAGAATGATAACATCTCAAAGTAAACTTGCTCAAACTGAAAGGCACTTAAGTTTGACTACTACTGTTTTAAAACAATGCAAGTTCCTTTCCTTCCTCTCATGACTTCTAGGAAAAGAAAAACATCTTTAAACTCAGACTCCCAACTCAGCTTTTTGAGATAGCCAGGACCCTTTCTGCTTGTGAGTCAATCTTCTGGCTTATCTTCCCCCTGACTCCACATTGTCTTGGGTTCCATTTGGCGGAAGTCTTAACTCTTTTAAATCCATCCTTGCTTAGCCATTTCTCAGTAGTTGGCATGCTCCAAAAGAAAGGCTAATTCTTCTCCTAGAAGCTACCCACTAATTATTGACCTTCTAGTTACCCATTTCAGAAGTATCAGTGGTCTTGAACCTTATTGCTCTCATGGTTGTTCAGTTCATTAGAACAGATTTAGCTACTGAATGAAAATCTTTCCTCCATATTTTAGGCATGTTTATTCTCTTGGCTTACTTACCTGTTTGTTTTGAGAGTCCTGCGCTCTTTTGGGGACTATTTCCTAAAGTCTGTTTGCCATCTAGTCATGCTGACAATACAGATCACTAGCAAGCCATCAATCAGCCTATTGTGGACTCACAACATTTCAGGTGGCCAAATATTCTGCTTTCTCCATAACCACAGGAGGCAATCTCCTTGAAGCCATTACCATGATTAAAAACCATTTCCCATGTGTGTGTGTGTGTGTGTGTGTGTGTGTGTGTGTGTGTGTGAGTATGTGTGTGTGTGTGTGTGTGTGTGTGTACGTGTACATAACCAAGTGGAGGTCAGAGGACAACTTGAACAGTCAGTTCTCTCCTTCCACCATTTTGGTCCTTGAAATCTAATTAAGGTTGCCAGATTTGGCAGACAAGCACATTTACCTGCAGTGCTAGCACATCATCATTTTTTGATACCAAAAATTATTTACACCCCCACTAAATAATTAAACAAAACAATCTCTTCTTAACTTGTTATATAAAATAGAGAAATACTTAGGCTTTGAAACATCAAAGCCCATCCATCCCCAGTGGCACACCTTCAGTAAAATATCACATCCTAATCTTTCCCAAACAGTTTCACCAAATAGAGACTAAATATTTAACTATATGTTTATCTGGGGTTCATTCTCATTCAAACCATCACATTAGGGGCACAATATGAATATATTAGTCATGGAATTTTGAGATCAAACTTGCCTTTAAAAGATTTATTTGACTATTTTGAGCATGCTTCTAACTCTCAGGAATTATGGCTGACTACAGTCTACATCTATTTTTGTGGATCTATCTCCCTTCCTACACTGTCCGTACTCAAGGCAAATTACTCACTGAAACCTTTAATTTTATCCTAATGTATTCTGCCTGCTAACCTACAGCAACATTCATTCACCTTTACTATAAACACAAAACATTTTACACAGATTTCAAGCTCCTATATAATCTGGTCCTTACTACTATAACCATTTCAGTTTAAGGTAATGACTAAACTTGTCGACCTTTAGCCATCCTGAATTTCCAGTAAGTTGAACTTGCCTTATATCTTTATAGAGAATGTATTTTTCTTCCAGAACACTTTTTCTTTCAACAGTTACATGGTAGGCTCATCAGAGAGGATGTTCAAATTATTGTAATTCCAGTTCTTTTCTAATTTTGGGCAAAGTTTCTTTCATTAGCAGTCATGCATTTATGTAACCATTTAATTTGCAAATATATATGCATATATCACAATTCAATGTCTATTTAATCTTGCACAGTTAAGAAATGAGTGACAAGTAGGAAATATATTATCAAAACATAGTTTTATTTAAATACAGGATATTAGAAAAATAGCCAGTCTGAAAGAAGGATCTTTAAGATAATTCTAAAATACTCTTGAGAGAAATAAATTTTAGATAGTATTCTCATCAAATATTTTTAGATGCCTTTGATTAATAAAAGTTAATATGATAAATGTGTTTTTCAAATGTTTCCACTGTAGTTCTTATAGGTTGAAGGCAATATTTGACATATTATAAATAAAGCTTTAAAAAAGAATATATAAGGGCTAGAGAGATGGCTCAGTGGTTAAGAGCACTGACTGCTCTTCCAGAGGTCATGAGTTCAAATCCCAGCAACCACATGATGGCTCGCAACAATCTATAATGATGCCCTCTTCTGGTGTGTCTGAAGACAGCTACAATATACTTACATACAGTAATAAATAAATCTTTAAAACAGAATGTGTAAGGTAGGTTAGGGTACCGATATAGATATAGATATAGATATAGATATAGATATAGATATAGATATAGATATAGATATAGATATATACATATACATAATATGCTAGGTTCTGATTTCAGTTCCACAATGTTTCTGAAGAAAAACAGGAAAGATAAGCATTTGAATATATGTATTACCCATTATAGGGTAATACAAACAATTTGCAGATGAGATCTATCTCCTTTGTTTTTCAAATCAAACCTTCTAAAATATGATCATGGTGTTACATTAAAAGGAAAATTATCTGAAGTTACTGCTCCAAGGAAATAGAATATTGGCCTACAGTAAGATATCTCTTTTAACCAGACACTGACAAAAACAAAGTCTGAAGACTGTACTAACTTTCTAAATACTACCAAAAATAAGCAAATCAGCACATGCTGTATTTATAATTATTTAATAAGGAGAAGGAAACATTACAAAAGTCATGGCTTAGGCAAACAACATCTATTCATTTTTCCTGGGAACTTCTGGTCTGTGAGGATGTAGGCAAGCTTCCATTCAAACCTAATAGCAAATCAGAGATTCCACAACACAAATCTTTTTGTCATTGTGCTAACACAGGATCCAAATGGAACTTTCTCTAACTTATTAGGAAACATGTGAGCTCTGTTTTACTGTGCTGGTTTTATTGTTTTGTTTTGTTTTGTTTTGCTTTGTTTTAACATTCATGTGCCATTATGATACTGTTTTAAGAACTGTAGTTTTGAACCAGTTTTGATTATTTGTTAGAGAAAGTTTACAAAATTAGCCTCTTTTCCTAGATTTATTATTCTTTGTTGCATCTTCTTTAGGGTAGAGTTTTAAACTATCTGAGCAATGAGTTTTCTTCATTCATGTTTAGCTTTAAGGTGTGAACCCAGGGCTTTTCACATGCTGACCATATATACCTCATCACTGATTTTCCCCTTCCACCAAGCCCTTATTTGGGGGATTCTATTAGAACTATTTCAGGAGGGTGAAGAGATAGCTCAGCACTCAAAAGTGTGTACTGCTCTTGCAGAAGACGAGCTCAGTTCCCAGTACCCATATCAGGTAGCTCACACTGCCTGTAACTTTAGCCATGCAATTTTCTGGCCTCTGAAGGCACCTTCGTTTATGCCCACGAATAACACACAGGCACATGAATAAAAATAAAATAAACCTTCAAAAGACATGTCAAAAGAAAAAATACAAACTCTTTTGTCTTCATATTTACTTTATTGTGTCATACTAAAGGAGTTCTTCACAGCATTTTCTACCTGCTTATCAAATTATGTATGAAAACAGATAATTGTGAATATATTTCATTAGAGTTCTCCTGAGTTAAGAAATCATTCCATTTGTAGATATTAACTGTGTCTCTTGATCACCAATATTTCTGTTTCCTTCTTTATTGTACTGCTTATGTAATTTTTAAAAAGTCAATTTTAAAAACAGGTCTTTATGGCTTCTTCTGGATGTTCATGGGGCCATACTTGTAGTGTTTTACCACTATATAGGATGGATTGAAGAAAGACCTTGTTTGTTCCAGGATGTACAAAAGAACATGTATTTTCTTTGAGAATCATCATGCCATTTCTGTTCTTGGCATCGTCCACGTCATTTCAAATTTAGTGCATGTGCTACATAAGAAAGAAGTGCATTCCTCATTAAGTGAAATTGCCCTGTCATATTTAAATGGCTTAAAACATTTTGAGGGGACAAGCCCATCAATGTTTAAAAGGAGCCTGCCTACATGAGAGGAGCAGAGCAGATCATAAAATATTGAATGTGAAGCAGTGTGGTAATGAATATTTTCCCATGGATAGGAGTCATTCATGCAAAAAAGAAGTTAAGTGAATGAATTGTTAACTTGGCTTTACAAGGAACATTTCACTGATCAGCAGCTTGACATTTAAGAAGCAAATAAACACAACATTAAAAAATCAAAAAGTTTTTTCCCCTGACTATTAATAAAGGGTAGGCACAGTGCGGATAGAGAGATGTTTTGGTGGATAAGAACACTTGTTCTTTCAGAGGACCCAGGTTCAGTTATAAACACCCACCATCATCATCGCCATTCATAATTCCTGTTCCAGGAAATCCAACTCCACCTTGGAACCTCCAAGAGTACAAAGTTTGCAGGTAAAATGCTCATACACTCATAAACAAAAAAATTACAATTTTAAAATTCAAATAGAAAAAAATGAAAACAAATTACCACTGTTCTCCAAATCTATTAAGCAGCATTAAAAAAGGGATTTGTTTCCAAAGACAGGGAGAAGACAGTAAACAGCTTTTGATACCAGTGTTATAATCTTTGGGATTTGCCCTTAGTGATTATTTGGTAAGACAAAAACTGTTTCCTGTTATCATGATGCTGTAGAGATAGAAAGAACCAAAAATTTGTAATTGTTGCATGGATTGTAGATTAAAAAAATTTAAATGGTTTACTTGAGCACTAAGAGAAATATCAATCTTTAAGGTGGCTAATGACATTTGAACCTAAGGAACAAAGAGGCCAGCCTATGTAATTGTTACTATTTCATTTTATATGGGTTCCATATCTAGGCAAATACATGCTTTGTAAAATGAACATTACATGTTTAACCCTTTATGCTTCTGTGCAGAAAGTTTCTATTTATATTTTCAAAACACATTTTGGGTTTACAATTATTTTCTCATCCAGACATGGTATATTGTACCTATAATCAGCATTTGGAAGGCCGACATAGAATTGCAATGAGTTTGAAACCAGCCTGAGTTACTTCATGAACTCTAGGCAGGCCACACTGGTCTATAGAGTGAGACATTGAGAGGAAGAGAGAGTGAGAAAAAGAGAGAGACAGAGACAGACAGAGACAGAGACAAAGACAGAGAGACAGAGAACCCAGAGCCAGTAGAAAGTAGGATAATTTAGTGGGTAAAGGTGCTCACCTCCAGGCCTAGTAAGGGAAGTTTGATGATTGGGACCTAAGAGAGAACAGACTCCCTCAAGTTGTTCTCTGACATGCCTATGCTCACTATAACCCAGCAGTACCTTCACACATACACACAAAGCAAATAAATAAATAAACAATAAAAATTATCCAATTCCATTAATACTGTAAATGTCCAAATAAAAATTAAAGGTCTTTACTAACATTATCTCCTCTTTGTAATATTTGAATTGTTTTCTATGTAGATTTTACCTTTTCAGTAGAATTTGGTATATTAAAAATATCTAGTGGGAACTGGGAAAGGGGAAAGTCTTTGGAATGTAAACATAGAATATAGAAAAATAAAAATTAAAAAAAAGAAAAAAAAAGAAAAGAAAATATTCAGTGTAAGGTCCACAGCACATCAAAGAAGCCAGACACACAATGGGCAGCCAATAAATATTTGACAAATAAAAAAAATATATCTAAAGCCCGACCTGGTAGCACAGACATGTTATCCTATCTATTAGAAAGGTCAAGGTAGGAAA
Source organism: Apodemus agrarius (assembly GCA_964023405.1). NCBI lineage: Eukaryota > Metazoa > Chordata > Mammalia > Rodentia > Muridae > Apodemus > Apodemus agrarius. Next base: position 105,802,307 of record OZ030010.1, on the reverse strand, counting down.
TTAGCAATTTAAAGGCATCCAGAGCAAGTTCAGAGTTAGCCAATGAGATTATTTCTGAAGAGACTTTAAATATAATGCCACGGGACAGGATTTATACCACACACTAGAAGCCTTGGTCTTTATCTCTAATACTACATAGTAGTAGTAGTAGTAGTAGTAGTAGTAGTAGTAGTAGTGGTCTGAGAATTTCAAAAATGAGAAAGTGCAAAAAGGAAAATTGAAAAATCAGTAGTCTTCCTTTATATACAGAAAGTATCTACAGAAGAAGGTCCTCTGTGGACGAATGAATTCAAAGACAGCATAGGATCCTAATTGAAGTATATGGTCTCTCCTACTCATTACTATTGAAGAGTCTAACAACCTTAGCGTATAACTTTTCCCTTTCATCAAAACTTCACCTTTCACTTAAAGAGAACACTTTATAGTTCCCCTTTTATACATACACTAGTACTTTTGTGCTATGTGGCCACTATTATACAAAACACAGATACTTGACTCCAGGTCCTTCATTATTGTAACAATGAATCCCATATCTGAGAAAGCACCAAAATAACTAAAAGACGAATAATGTGTATAGCACTACTATGTCATGTAATTCACATCCTACGCAAAAGGAGAAGTATAATGTTAGATTTCATTATTGTATTCAGAAGATTGCATGTTTTAAAAATTATAAAGTAGTTTTTGACTGTTCTATTTTTTTAAGATTTCTATTTATTTTCATTCATGTATATGTGTCTGTAGATGACTACAGAGACCAGAGACTTTGAATCCCTTGGAGCTGGAGTTCCAGGTAGTTGCAAGTTCTCCAATATGGGTGCTAGGATTTAGACTCATGTACCCTGGAAAAGTAATGCAGTGTCTTAAGTACGGCTCCATCTTTCCAGCAGCCCTGTCCCCCCCGCCAACATACCGTTTAATTAACTATATTTGATCATGTCTAACAGAAATGACATCTAGTCAACTCATGAATGAGAGATACTTCTGAGCCTGACATGTTCAGCTCTGTTACTTTCACTATTAAGAATAATTTCCTCCTGTGTGATGATGTGCATGTGAAAATATACATCCAAAAAAGGGTTGCGATTTTTCTGTATAATATGAACCAAACACTACAGATTTTCTGTAATTTGCTTTTATCTGGCATATAATGTCTTGCTACATACATGTAGCAAAGGTCAATAATAGAAATATTCTTTCAAGGAAAGCCAAAAGCACCTAAATTCCTAAATTCACCTAATTTAATCTAATCTACCTTGTAACAGCTATTGGAATTGACAGCTAACATCTTAAATTAAGGAGTTCCAGATTTTAGTATATTAGGAATTATATTACAAGATAATCTACTAAATCCTGGTGTGGGTCATTTATGAGTTTCTTGGGTGGAGAGCTGTGAAATTGAGGGATTAAATCTTCTTCAGATTGTGCTATGGCTCTTGATGGCCCAAATCTCCTATTGCCAATGTATTTATTTACTCACAGGATAGTTGTCTTAAGCAGAACAGGGGAGAAATAAAAAGCTTATCTCAGAGAAGTTGTTCCCAAACTTAGTGGGCACAAAAATCATCTGGAATTCTTGTGGGAAAAGAGACAGCTGAGTTCTGCATACAGAATTTCATATTGTATCACTAAGGAAGGCCTGAAAACTTGCCTTTCTAACAAGATCCCAGGTGATCAATCTCCTAGTCCCAAGACTTCAGCACGAAAGTCTCAAAGAAAAGACTCACCCACTAGGTTCATTTTCTACTGTGTTTCACTTATGATCAACAAACATTTTGGAACAGACTTCACCAAAAGTTTTAAAAGTACACAAAGGAGTGTGTATATATGGAGTGGTTTTTAACCTCTAGCTGCTAAAACTTCGCTGAGGTAAGAAATGCTGAAGTACCCCCTTGTCTCTATCCTCAGAACTGAGCAGCATAACTTTCCTTTCATCCAGGTTGTTTTAGCTTGAATGTTTTTGTTTGCTCAAAATTCATATTGTAACTCAAACCCCAACGCAACCGTATCATTAGTAGGTACAGTGTTTATGAGATGCCTCCCAAGAGTGATGAGACTGGAGAATTAATTATCAAAGTATGGGGGATAAGGTTATGAGAAAAGGCTAATTCTCATTTATTTATGTGGTCAAGACAATGAAGAATACTTTAATGAGGTTTTATATGCAAATGAGGGAGAAGGCATTAGAAACTGGAGAAAGGACTTTTTTTTATTGTAAACTAGCACGAAAACTTGGCTGGAGATATAGTCATGTGTTATGGGTTTGTGGGAAACAGCTAAACCATGACCAAATGGATATTTAGCAGAGAAATTCTTAAACTGCAATGTGCCCAGGATACTGTGTGGTTTCTCCTAACTACTTACAGTAAAATGTAAAAAGAGAAATCCTTTAAGGATGGGACTTATACTGAAAAAGAAACAGAATAATAAAAGTTGATTTTGGTGTAGATTTGTTTTTATTTTTAATTTTGTATGTGAGTGGTGTGTGTGTGTGTGTGTGTGTGTGTGTGTGTACACATGTGTGTTTTAGGTTTAAGTGTTAGCCCAAGCCCTGAACTTCTTCCGATCCTCATGTTTCTATCACCCAAGAGCTGGGATTTCAGGAGTGAGCCACAAGTCCGGGGAGATTTTATAAAAGCCTCAGGCAGGCATGAAAAAGAATAAAAGCAGTGGGTCATCCTAACCTATGCCTGGCAATCCCTGCAATCAGCACAATTTGTGAGGAGAATAATGCCGTAGAGCCCAGTTTGGAATACATGATGAGACCGTCCTCCCCTTTATCCTTCATGGCTGAGTAAAGAATATGTGTGGTTAGAAGCAAAAACAAGTATCTAATTTTGTATCTATTCAATAAAAAAGATGAATATGACTATAAAGAAGTCAGAAACTCTTGATTGGAAGAAATGGGTATGATCCCAATGCATTTTGGAAAACTTTAGACCTCCTTACCAACTTCAAGCTCAGAATGAAAGAGCATTAAAAGCCAAAGGTTTGGGGAAGAGGCCCAGCATATCCACAATAAATGGGATGGATTCTGTGGGTGGCTTCACTGTTCAGGGCTGACTCAGGTCTTTGCTTCCTGAACTTTAATACAAGACTTCAGGGATGAGCTTCTGCTAGATCAATAGGTCACAAGAGTTGATAAATCCCTCACGAGTGAGATTAGGTATCTTTACAGGGGTTGTTAATGAAGCCTGTTGGTTCCTGGTTTTGTTCTTCTACCTCCGGCCATGTGATAGCAGACTCTTCTTTTCCACATTCCTCAGGGTCTCAGGCGAAGGGACCAAAAAAAAAAAAAAAAAAAAAAAAAAAAACCAAGTGAAGCTTCCTATGAATTCAATGTGATGAGTAATGAGTCGCTTAAGTCAGTTCAGTTCAAATGCAGCTCAGGCTCCTGCTTTGGGGAATATTGGCTGTGAACTTTGATGGTGTCTACATGGTCTTTACAGGTATACACAATGTAAGACTTGTGAAAATATGGGTGCTTCCACCTAGATTTTAAAGCAGGCTTTCACAGACACTTCTGGTCCTGATAGAGAACTGTCACGGGAAGAAAGCTGAGAGAAGGTCCTCAGTTCCACAATACCTTGTGGAATTGTGTGGATGAACTGTATGAACATCACAGAAAGCCCTCACCAAGTCCTCTTGAGAGGTAGACCTTTGCCCAAGACAACCAAGCTACCGATGAAAGGCATTCAAAAGATCCTGGGAGCAGTGTAGGCATGTGACTTCAATGCCTAAGAGCTACAATATGGTTTATACCTTCAAACCTTGGGGACAGAACTACCTGAGGCCTTTGAGACTCAACCCCCAGCCTAGTGTCTGGAAAGCAGAACGTGGAGCCAAGAGGGATTATGCTTAATCTTCTAGATTTAATGTTGTTTGCTTTGCTGGGCTTTGGACTTAAATGGGGCCAGTTCCTTGTTTATTCTGTTTCTTCCTTTTAAAATAGAAATGTCGGGTTTTATGATTGTCCCAGCCTTGTGTTTTCAAAGATCATAACTTGTTTGGTTTCATAGGCTTAACACTTGCAGGAAATTGGCCGTAGAAGACATTAAGCCTTGAATTTCACACATATCAGATTGGGCTAAGTATCTGGAGTTAAAGTTAAGGTTGCTTTTGGACTGATAAGACTCGGGGCTATTGTGATGGGATGGATGTGTCCCATGAGTGAGCATCTGAACGTTCCTGAGACAGAGGAGGCCTGCTGAGGTCTGAATGTAGTCTCTGCACATTCAGGGATGAGCTTCTGCTAGATCAATAGGTCACAAGAGTTGATAAGTCCCTCACAAGTGAGGTTAAGTATCTTTACAGAGGTCCTTGATGAAGGCTGTTAGTTCCTGGTTTTGTTCTTCTACCTCCTGCCATGTGATAGCAGAATCTTCTTTTCCACATTCCTCAGCATTTAAGGTAAAGGGACAAGAAAAGAAGTGAGGATTCCCATGAATTCAACACGATGAGCAGCTTACTTGGGGAATACTAGATTACAGAAGAAAAAGAAAAGGGTATTAGGAACTCTGTCTCAAAGACAGCAACACTAAAACTAAACTTTTGACTTTCGTTTTTATAGGCCTGATTGTCTTTTTTTTCTTTCTATGAAAAGGGCATATTTGTGCTTTTCCTCTGAGAAGCAACCACCACCCTTTGAGGTGGCATGTCCTATTTTTTGAAAGATAAAACTGTTTTAGCTAGGAATCTGTGGTTTTAGCTTCTTTAAAATTTACTTAGCACTAGGGCAAATCTCTTTTGGGGCAGGGATGAAAAGCCCACCCAAAAATTGTCACACAGACATGATTATAACAATAAACCCTGCCTTATATGAGCTCTGAAATGTTTCTAGTCATTACAGAACCTCCTTGAGCAGGAGCAGGAAGTTTTGGTAATGTTCATTAAAGGGTTTTTTCTTCTATCATGTAGCACTGTTAACATAGAAGGTATTGTCCCTGAAGTAGAGAGCAGTTCTCAACAGATGCCATATTTTGATTGAATCTTTCCCTCAGCCCAAAAAAGTAGGACATAATTTTTCTTCTTTATAAATCAGCTAGCCTGTGGGAGAAGAGGTAAGAACAAATCTAAGGTATGAGATTTGTTACATTCAAGTTAACTAGATGCTTCATATGACACTTGGAGCCACTGTGGGTTGTTGTTGTTGTTGTTGTTTTAATTTAGTATCACCTTAGAGAAAAGAAAAGAAAAAATCAGCAGCAAAAAAGAAAATGAGTATGCAAAATGGTTCGTTATCATGTTTTGTACTCAGCCTCTGTAAATGCTCCTGGCAGAAACTGGGTCTTTCAAATGAAACTTTTCTTCATTCCCAACATCTAGCTGGATTTTTCTTTTACCCAAATGATTCTGGCATTCATCTGAAAAAGCATAATGAAGAGTGAAAAGAGTCCTAGGTTCCAGACTCAGATTTACATTGCCTACGTATATTTCTACCTTGAATTTTTTCATCTATAAAAAGAGAAAAATAATCAGATGTGCTTGGCAGATTACAAGGACTCCCATAGTGTGCATTTAAATCACTTTGAATGGCCCCTAGCACATATCACATATTACTCCTTAGGATATAACAAAAAAACAAAATTGAATTTTCAGCTATGTCTTTCTTTCAACAGAAACACAATAATACTATGTGATAAAAACATTTTTTGTTGTTGTTTACTGCGTGTTACCTAATTCTCTTTACTTATGGAGTAATCTGCTTGAGTGCTTTAAGAAGCAGGAAATATCAATATGCATAGATTCAACTTAAAAGCTAGCCAGGAGAGCTTTGTAATAATTGAGCTTTCTGTGATCACTTGAGACATTTATAGTAGGAGCACAAGGTAAAGCAGCAGTTTACCAGGATGCCAGGCGAGATAAAGAGGAAATGATTCATCTCATATAACCCTCTGTGGGCATATCCCCAATGACATGGAGACTTCCCTTAAGTCTCATCATCTCTTCAAGGTTTCTGCCATCTCCCAGCAGTGCCTCTCTGGGGAGCAACACTTGAGCTTTGGGAGCTCATCACAGATTCAAATTGTAGCACAAGAGAGTTGCGGAGTGTAAAACAGACTTAGGGGTAGATTCGCTATTAGAAACATGGTAGAACCTTTGACAAATAATTTTCTAGCATTGCTAGCTAGGAGGGGGAAGAAAATCACTATTTGCCATGAAAAGTGAAACAAAAGCTAGGGGCAATGAGAATAAATGAAGAACAGTGGATGTTGCCGGATATCTACCATGAGCACACGTGCCCCTGCAGGTCAGAGTCCACCCTACCAAACTGTGACTCCTAAACATCCTCTCCCTCTGGACTTTGCCTTGGTCGCTAATCCCAGACACAATGGAGTAGATTAAGTCTGACTACCCCATACCTGCCATTGTTTGTTCCTGAAACAACATTCTAGATTGTTTACTGTGTGCTGCCAAAGGTAATGGGCCACTAGTCTCCGGTCTTCTGAATCAAAGTGCAACCTACCAACTTACTGCACAAATGTCGTGGTGTCAGAGTGGACTTAGAACAGAAAAAAAAAAAAAAAGCAAGTTCTCTTTCTTATTATCTTACTGTGAATAATAATTGTCATGCTCTGGTCTAGAAGTCAGAAAACTTTCTACAAAACGAATATATGTGCGTGTTTTAGGTTTTACAGGCATTTAAAATGTTACATGAAAGAAATGTGTCCTGAAATACTCTTTAAACCTATTGTATACATTAAACATGTAAAGCCCAGCCCGGGGAGATGGTTCAACGTGTAAAGTACTTTCTGTGCAAGCATAAGAAAGTAACTGAGTTCATATATCTAACACCCATTAAAAAGTCAGATGTGGGAGCTCGAGAGATGGCTCAGCAGTTAAGAGCACTTACTGCCTCCTGAGTTCAAATCCCAGTAACCACACGGCTCACAACCATTTGTAAGATTAGATGCCCTCTTTTGGAGTGTCTGAAGACTGGCTACAGTGTACATATGATAGTATACATTATACAGATTGTATACATTATACAATACAATAATTTACATATAATAAATAAATAAATTTTTTAAAAATGTCAGATGTGGCAACAAGCACCTGTAATCTCAGCACAAGGTGCACAGGTTTAGGTGTGGACAGAGAGAGATGGACCTGAAGGGCTGGCCCATCTAGTGGAACAAGTGAATGTGAGGGAGCATGTTTCTAGATTATTTACTGCATGTTGTAAATTCCCAGAGATCCTGAGAGCATAGCTCAGTGAGAGAGTGCTTGTGCAGCCTGTGTTAAGTCCTAAATCCAATTCCTATTACCACAAAAAAGCAGTACTAATAAGGAGGAAACGACCAATAGAATAAGACACTCGACAGTATTCTCTGGTCTCCAAATGCTCATAGATGAGCAAATGAATGATACACACACACACACACACACACACACACACACGCACACGCACACGCACACGCACACGCACACGCACACATAACATCTACACATGCAAAAAGTATAGAAACTTATTAGATGACAAAACAGCTAATGGGCTGAATTTCTCTAGGGGTATTAGTTTGCCAGCCCAGCCTCTGAAAAAATTAAACTGCAATGTCTACTTGTGACAACTGTGACAGTGTAGTAAGCCAAGATGTCTGCCTGATTTATCAATGTCAGTGTTATGGAATCTGGAATTCGAACAGTCCTGTGTGTGCTATTGCAATGTTCTTTTAATTTTACTTTATAATTTATGAATTCTATATGATAGGCAACAACATTTCATTATATTATGATTTTCTTCGTGGGGGGTGGGAAGGTAGTTACGATCCTTGTTCTCTCTCATCTCTCATCTCTCATCTGTTCTCAGCATTGTTTTGGTGCTCAAGATTAAACCCTGTTCTTGTACAATGAGTTACACATACACTCAGTGATTACACGGCTCATATATAATACATTTATTCTGTCTTTTTATTGCTGAGCTTAACCATTATTTATATACATCAAATGAGTCTTTTTCTGAAAACTCATTTCAAATGTTTTCCCAGTCAGTGCATTGTCTGCTGCTGCGGCTGAGGTAATGAATGTCTGTCATATTGTATTATATGGACTTCTTCAGGATATAACTGGTGGTGTGCACCTTCTGACCCTTTCTGCCTTCTCTATTTCGATGAATCATTTTTAGATTCCATTTTCTCTCCTTTCAGTCATACTTTCTTCTTGCCCACTTTTTAGTGGGTAATAAATTTATTATGACAATGTGATTACCTGATAGCAGTAAAATAACCCAAAGCCCTTCATCTAAACTTTGGAATATTACCTTAAATCACACCAAGGATGTAAATATGTAAGTAAAGATGTGATACACACACACATATTTATATGTGTATATATGTATGTATATATATATTTGGGTGAGTGTGCATGTGCATATGTGTGTATGTGTGTTGGACATATATGGGCATACATATTTGAATATATTTGCTATTTTTTGCATTCATCATACTAAATGCTCTTTGAACTTTCTTCACCTGTGGTTATGTTCTTTTTTTATTTGTTCTCTATCTCATATTTTCAATATGTATATGGACAGGTTTTCTTAGTTGGATGGCTTTGGAATATTCTGTTCTCTTTTCTTTTTAGTCATTTTTCCTTTATCTTGTAGTTTGGGGTGTTTCTGTTGAAATATCCTTAAATTTCCAATTCCTGTGTTATCTGTCTCCAGTTTACATTAACAAACCTAAAAATGACCACCCTTTCTTTAGTTTTTTTTTTTTTTTGGTACATTTCTCATTTTTTATTCTCTTGTAAAGCTTCTATCTCTATACAGACATTGCACATATCTGCTTACACATAGCTACGTTGTCTGTTAGAGAAATCTGTAAATGACTCATAGCCATTCTCCTGATCTCATGGGTGTCTACCTTTATTTTTTTACTCCCCCACTCACCGTTTCCACTTCTCTGTCATTGCATTCTCCTACACTGGGGCATCTAGCCTTCACTGGACCATCCTATTGATGTTCCACAAGGCCATCCTCTGCTACATATGCAGCTAGAGGCACGGGTCCCTCCATGTGTACTCTTTGGTTGATGGTTTAGTCCCTGGGAGCTCTGGGGTTACAGGTTGGTTCATGTTGTTGTTCCTCCTATGGGGTTGCAAACCCCTTCAGCTCCTTCAGTCCTTTCTCTAGCTCCTCCATTGGGGAGCCCATGCTCAGTCCCATGGTTGGCTGTGAGCATCCACTCTGCATTTGTCAGGCTCTGGCAGAGACAGCTGTATCAGGCTCCTGTGAGCAAGCACTTCTTGGCATCCTCAATAGTGTCTGGATTTGTTGACTGTATTCGGGATGGAACCTCAGGTAAGGCAGTCTCTGGATGACCTTTCCTTCAGTCTCTGCTCCACACTTTGTCACTTTATCTGCTCCAGTGGGTGTTTTGTTCTCCTTCTAAGAAGCACTGAAGCATGCACACTTTGGTCTTCCTTCTTCTTGGGCTTCATGTGAGAGGTGAATGAAGGAGGACTGTGATTTTTAAGAACAATCTTGAGTGGCAGAGAGTCACAGCACCTTAAACCATAAATTAAAGCTGTTTAAAATTCATATTCTGGCAATTTTAAAATCCCTGCTTCACTTAAGACTGGTTCTCATACTTGGTACAGTTTCTCAACTGTGTCTTCTGACATTTTCTTCTGTGTTATGTTCTTTATTGAAAGACAAACATGAAATATTAAGCAAAAGGAGCTGCTATAAAGAGCATTTCAGCGGCATGGCAATAAAATGGGAAAGAAGTATTCTACAGCGTAGGACTTGATTGCATCCATTAAGGAGCTTGTTCTTCTATCCTGTGAATTTCTCCAGTGTTTCTTCATTTTTTCCCACCCTACATTGGCACTACAGATATGTATTCTTTCTCTACATGGTTAGCTCTACTTACCTGGCGCTTAGAAAGGCTGTTTTCTTTCTCCCAGGCTTAGGTTTTAGGAACATTTTTTTTTCCTTGAAGTTGAGCCTTGCATAAGAACCCAATGTTCCTGCATATTTTAACGTGATTATTTTCCTCTCCGTCTGATGGGAACATGAAATTGTTTTCTTTGATCTTCACTGTGTGAACCTGATTGAGGCTTCTGTGGGCAAAATAATAAATAAAATAAAATAAAAAGTATAAGCAAGTATGTGCCTGTTATGAATGCTGCCCATGAAGACTTTCACTCTAAATGTGAAAAGAAATTGTTTTTAAGCTTGGTGGACTGTGATGCTTTCTATCCTTTGACTCTCAAACTTGAGGAGTAGCTATTTTTTCCTGTGACCCCACTTTTATAATGGCACTAAAATGGTGTTGACTCATTTTTTAACCTTTTAACTTTTTATTAAGATAGAGTGTACAGTCTCAAAATTTTTATCATATAAGTAGACTTAAAATACATAGAATTCCAATACAGTGTACATTACTGTTTCACACATGATATTAATACTCATGAGAAAACAGTGCTGTTGCCAACTCTAACATTCAAGAAGCACAAAGTTAAATAATTCACAACTCCTTACCACATTTCCTTATGTATCGGAGACAATTTGTATTGCTTTACATTTATCTTCTTCATAGACAACAGTGTTGTTTTGACATAAGGTCTGGTTGTGTAGTCCAGAGTAGCCTTGTTCTTGTGATCTTCCTGTCTCATCCTGCCCAGAGCTGAATTTACAGGTATGCGTCATTATCATGTGCCTCTCCAATATTCATGTGTTTTGGTTGTAATGTAAGTCAAGAATGAAACTTCCAAAGCCTAGAGATAGAAGGTCTAACTCCAAGAGGCTTTTTCTGACTGTTCAAAAGGAATTGGCTGCACCTCAGGATTTTCTAATCTACAAATGCATATTTGCAAAATGAAAGTCATTATTTCATAATGGATTTTTTTTTAATTTGGAGAAAAGTCAGCAACTTCTTGGGTTTGGGGGCCTTATGGAAACTTTTTTTTCATTTAGATGCTTAGTTTCAATTACACTTGCGACAATGAGTAAAGTGATTGCTTTAGAAAGCAATCTCAAAAGATAGGTCAACCTCCATATTGAACTATCTGTAGCTCTACAGATGTTCCCAATGACTGCCTACTATGGACAGAGAAGCTAATTGATGGGAATGCTTCTCTTTGAGCCTGATACTTTATTGTTTTTTTTTTAAGAAGACCTGAAATATTAACAAGACTGGCCTTGGACAAAGATGGCATAGGCAGCCTCGTGGTGTCATTTCTGTGACAATGGCAAGGCATCCTTTGCCAAAAACTTTCTATCTAACCTGTTCTCTGAAGCTTGAAATCACTTACTGAGGACTTTGCATTCCCTTTCTGAATTAGAGATAAAAATGATAAATCAGATACTCTTGAGAGAAGGAACTGGACTCCCACAACATTTGGCTTCCATCTTAGTGATAACACTCAACCATGTTACTTAATAATTCATCGGATTGCCCTTGTCTACCCCCACAGGCTTTGAATTCCTTGAGGGCAGTGACTATTCCTCACTCATCTCAGGTGCCTCGGGATTTTTGTGAGTGCTAGATAGAAAACAAGCAATAAAGAAAATGGCAAAGAATTGAATTTTTTAGAATGAATCAACATATACTCATGATAAAGTCTAAAGAACCAAGAATAAGCCCTTTCTTAGGAATATAGTAGATGTAGGAATAATATACTCTTGCTATAAAAATACCATACCATAATATTTGAGTAGAATAATAATGATCATGATGACACATTGCCCAGTACTAAAGATTGTCATCTTTTCCTATTCACTTGCCACCCAATGCATTATTTCTGCTGGTTTTGATTTAAGAAAAAGGGGAACCTTACCTAAAAGTTTAATTCGTAAAGAAACTAGAAAAGCCTATCTGAGTTTGCCCTCAAGGACTACACTTTGCTACGCTTTTAGAGCATGCCCACTCACTGCAGGAAGTGACTTGTGAAAAATAACATGAAAATCCAACCTTGTATGAAATGAAAGCCTATCCACATTCCAGGCTTGTGATATGAAAATTCAAATCTTGGCCAACCCAGTTAATTCCTATGGTCTGCTTTTAGAGTAAGATTAAATAAGTTATATGATGATCCAAATCAAGCACATTGATGATGTTTTTACATAAACCAAGGCAAATAAACCTAGGACATAACATTTTCAGTTATTAAAAATTAAAAACAAATCCTCTGATCATTGTCTAAGTATCAAGGACCTGCCATTTATTAATCTTTGCATGCTTGCTGGGCATTACATAGTAAAGGAAATGTACAAAGTGCTCTCTAGCCTATTCACAATTCCTAATCCTTGTGCGAGCCTATATTGAAAACATGTGGTGGGGGATGGACAATGTGCCAGAAATGGTGGTGTTGCACATCTCATGTTAATGAAAAATGCTGTTGGAACTTTGTTGTTTTATCAAAAGAGCTATGACTAACCAATTTAATTGTGTCAGCAGGGAACTAGTCAGGGAGTCAAGAAGTCAACCAGTCAGGAAGACCACACAAATTTGAGTAAATGTCTATTCTAGACAAAGAAACCAGTTCGTTACTGTAATTTCAGTTCCCTGTACTGTGTACTGGAAGCTGAGATTCTAGTCTTGGCACCATTGTGAACCCCCTGGAGGACTAAAGGCAAATCAGTCTAACTCCATGTATCCCTTTCTTCCAATGGAAGGAAAGAATAATCAACCATCGCTGATATTTCTATGTCATAAAATGATTTCAATCAAATTTATATTAACAAGTATCCACAATAATATCCAACATTTAGGCACATGTATGGGTAGCTATAATATGTTTTATGATAGATGTATGTCTGTGCAAATGCTTTCAACACTATGAAATTGGTGCTACTTTTTTTTCAGTAAATTTAACTAATTAAAATTGTAGTTCAGTTAATCCTGCTCAGAGAGAGTAAATAACTTGTTTTAGATCAGACACATATACAGGAAGTGGGATTCTAAGTCATAGCTGTTGAATTCTAGACCCTGATTTATATATGAAAGTATATATTTAGTATAATGTGTTGGCGTAAAGTAGTCATGCCTTGTGCTCAATATGTTAGTTATTTTCTGGTAGCTGAAAATGAAATGGGAAATAAGAGGGAGGTCCTTTGTGGGGAGAAGAATATCAAATAAGATGGCTTAAAGGATGGTGAGCATTTACAAAAACAGAAAGGATGCGGGTATAGACTTCAAGGAAGTTTATCTCAATTTACTACTGTAACTTCAGTTCCTTATATATTTCTCAGAACAAAATAGGTATTCAATACATAATTGTGAGAAGACTTGATTTAAAAAACAACAACAACAACAACAACAAAGCATGTGGTCAAGACAGCATGAGACAGATTACACTGATAAGAAGAAGGAATGTGTCTGTCAGGAAGTGGTGCAAGCTAATGTAGGTCACAGGTCAACAAAGGAAGGTTGAAGCTAGCTCTTGAGACATTTTCCCTCTTACCTTAACCCCTCTTTTCCTCTCCAGTCCCACCATCATGATAAAATGGAGCAAGAAAATTGGCATGGTGAGATGTAGTATATCAAGCATCCAATTTGTATATGAAACAAATTTTAAAAGTTAGGAGCTTAACAGGTAAAAGTCCTTGTGTGCTTATATTACACACATACATACATATACATGCACATGTATGTGCACACACATGAGTGCACACACAAATAAATGAAAAGTTTCTAAAATTATACATTAGTCAGAGAGATTTCTGGGGCACCCTACCCCTCTTTCAGATGAAAGAGCTCAGCACTTGTCATGTGACTAACTCACTAATGCCCCAGCCCAGTGACTTTCTTCTTGTTAATAAATGTGTCTGTTATCAGAGCAAAACCTGCATATTGTTAAGTAATGGATTATCTTCTGATAGCAATTTCGTGGAAAATGAGCTCTGACAGTATTCTTTTGCAGTTATGAGATATCAGCTATATTAACAGTTCTGCTGAGAAAGACAATAATGTATTAGAAGCCATTACTTACACAAAAATTAGAATCAACATATCAAGGTTATCTTACTTCTAGCACAATCAAGTAAGAAAATTCAATGAAATTCAAGGTGATATATGGATGGAGTAAAGTCAATTTCATGTTTAATGAGATGTTTTGAAACTATAGAAAAATTTAAGACTGGACTGGACTTCCAGAAAACATACAATCCCGAGTGAAATTTGTTCTCCACTATCCTCTAAGTTCGACTTCCCACTGCATTCTTTTTTTTATTATTATTGGATATATTCTATATTTACATTTCATTTCCCTTTTCCTTGTTCCCCGCATCCCAAAAGTCCCATATGCCCCTTTCCTTCCCCCTGTTCCCCTATATTCGCCCTCCCACTTCCCTGTTCTGGTATTCCCCTACACTGATGCATTGACCTTCCCACTGCATTTTTATGCTTCTCTTCAGAGCAGACCTGGCTCAGGAAAGAGTCAGAAATACACTAGAAGGTGCTGATGTGTGATGCTGACAATACTCCTTACTGCTTTACATATGAAAGGTACATTTACCAGCACGTTCTCTTATGTTGTATATACAACCCTATGTAGTAGGCATGAGGAGGATCTCATATTCTATACCTCAGGTAATGCAACCATACTAAGCAAGAGGTTTTGAAACCTGACATTCTAGCTGATGCAACTGGAAACTTACTCTTACGCTTAGGATAAAATGGAAAAAGAAAAGAGAGAATCCTTTGGGTTACATTTCAAATATGAGACAAAGAGTGTCATTCAACTGGTATTCCAAGACTTTGCTCATGTTCAGTCTGTACTATTACAACACCCCCCCCTTTGAGTTTGGCCTACGAAATCAACCACATTAATTTAAACTTTATGGGTTTTTCTGTGATGTGCCTATGTACATGCATGATTGTGTGTGCATGTGTGTGTGTGTGTGTGTGTGTGTGTAAAACAGTTTATGTGTTGATAAATATGAGTTCATGTTGATTTACCAAGAGTTTGTAACCTAAAGTTATTTGATACTATAGTCTCTTACATTTGTATTGCTATACTTCTAGGTTTTGTTTTTCTAACATGAAGGTTTTGTTTTTCTAACATGATTCCCTGACTCTTTTTTTTTCTATTGTAATCTCATATATAGACAGTGTAATCCTCACAGAAACAGATCATGCTACAATGCCACTATGCAAGGACTAGCTTTTAGCTTGTCTGCCCGATGCCACCGTGTAGAGGAATACCAGGACAGAGAAATGGGAGAAGGTTGATTGGGAACAGGGAGAGGGGAGATGGCTTATGGGACTTGGGGGGGGGCAGGAAAGGGGAAATCACTTGAAATATAAATAAAGAATATACCTAATAAAAGAAAATAAAAATTAATGGTGTGTAAAGGAGTTTGCTTACATGTCTTTAACATTTAGATTTCACATCTGTTGAATATATATGCAGAAGTGAAATTATCTGTACACTTAGATAGAATTTTGGAGAGCCTTCCTGTTCTTTTCTGTAACCTATGTTGTCAGACAATATTATGAAAAAAGCAATGTAAAAGTAAACCTGAAAATCTTGAAAACATACAGTAAGTAGCACAGGACATAGACATGGAGTCCTGCATTCATTCCTTGGTACCTCCAAAGAAAAATGAGAAGAAACTGAGCAAGGATTCCATCTGCATAGAAACAGCAGAAGGAAACCAAAGGCACTAAGACTTCTTCTTGAGGGAATTCACACATAAACTCCTTCATATTTTCATGTCTTTAAATATTTTGGTCTTAGAATCTTGAGCGAGTATTTGTTTATTTAAAAATTAGTTTCCAATATTTTTTAGTTTCTATCTATTTAAATTGGGATAGTTTTATGATTTTTAGCTTTTAAATTGACTTGCATATATTATCACCAGTCAAATACAACATTACTTTACGCTGCTTGGAGAATTCGCCAACCACATTGCATTTTTATAGTTATTTGGGGAAAGAATGGTTGTACTTGGATTCTTCTTTATTTACTTCAATTTGCACTCACAGGTGCCAAATATGCAGGGTAGCTGCCTACTTCTTTTATCTCTTATTCCAGATGTGGTGCATGGCATAATACTGAACCATTAGTTTGGTGCACACATATGCACAGACAACAGTTAAATTACCTTGAATCCCTCCCGTGAAGGATCACAATCTCAGACATATTTATTTCCAAGACAAGGAAAGGAAAGTTCATAGGGCTCATGACTGGAAGTTGTTCTTTAAAGAAAGGAAACTTGTTGTGAGATGAGATGCAGTCACTTTCAGCACTTTGTGGATGCCGCAACATATAACGCTGGAATCCGGGGCCTCGTACTAAGGAAATACATCTGGAACTAAAGCACAAAATTTGTTAAAGTTTATATTATAGGCCAGGCACAGTGTTGCATGTCTTTAAACCTAGCACTCTGTAGACAAAGGCAGATGGATCTTTGTGAGTTAGAGCCTAACCCGATCTACATAATGAATTCGATGTCAACCAGGACTACATAATGAGAATCCTGTCTCAAAAAACAAAAAACTAACACTGTGTACCTGTGTCCTATATTGAAAACATTCCAAAGTTTATCATGTGGCTTGTAATTTAAGGCAGTAATATTTTTGCAAGTATGTGTTGTCTTAAAGTGCCAAACTATTTGTGATTCATTATTAATATTGTTTCTAATGACTAATAATATTTGAAGTGATTTCACTAGCTTTTTTGTCTTCTTTTCAACTAACTACATTTCCAAATATAGCGTTTGTCTTTACTGCTGTGAACAGACACCATGATTAATGCAAGTCTTATAAAGGACAACATTTAATTGGGACTGGCTTACAGGTTCTGAGGTATAATCAAGATGGAAAGCATAGCAGCATCCAGGCAGGCATTTTACAGGCAGAGCTGAAAGTTTTACATCTTCCACTGAAGGCTTCTAACAGAACACTTGCTTCCAGGCAGTTGGGATGAAGGTCTTATACCCCACACCCACAGTGACACATCTACTCCAACAAGGCCACACCTCCTAATAGTGCCACTATACAAACCATCACAGCTCTGTTTACCTATTTTTTTTAAGACAAGATTTCACATAATAGAGTGAAGAAGTGATGATCCTCCTGCCTCAGACTTCCAAGTATAAGGATTACAGGTATAACCATTATGTCTTACTAACAACTGATTACTTAAGGTCTACAATCACTTTACTATTTTGTCTAAATATTTTGCT
Organism: Apodemus agrarius; assembly: GCA_964023405.1. Taxonomy (NCBI): domain Eukaryota; kingdom Metazoa; phylum Chordata; class Mammalia; order Rodentia; family Muridae; genus Apodemus; species Apodemus agrarius. The sequence continues at coordinate 105,785,170 of OZ030010.1, read as the reverse complement.
TTGGGGTGATATTCTATACCTGAATACCATACTAACATAATTTCCAACCTTCCTTCTTCCCTTTCCAACTACCCTTTCTTCTCCTCTACTACCTCCCAACTTGATGACGTCTTCCTCTTTATTATTGTTATACACACTATCAACACAATAAAAGCCCTACTATATTATTCTTACATGGTATCTGAAAGAGATTTTCTGTTGGCGTGCTAAACATGAGGATTCGTGATTATCATATTTCATTTTTTTCTTTTTCTTTTTTATTAGATATATTCTTTATATACATTTCAAATGTTGTCCCCTTTCCTGGTTTCACCTCCTCCCCCCCCCAAAATCCCATAAACCATCTCCCCTCCCCCTGTTCCCCAGTCAACTCCTCCCATTTCCCTGTCCTGGTATTCCCCTACACTCCAGCATTGAGCCTTTCCAGGACCAAGGGCCTCTCCTCCATTTGGTTTCCAACAAAGCCATCCTCTGCTGCCTATGCAGCTGGAGCCATGGGTACTCTTTGGTTGGTGGTTTTGTCCCTGGGAGCTCTAGGAGTACTGGGTGACTCATATTATTGTTCCTCCTATGGTGCTGCAAATCCCTTCAGCTCCTTGGGTCCTTTCTCTAGATCCCCCATTGGGGACCCGGTGCTCAGTTCAATGGCTGGCTGAGAGTATCCCCCTCTGTCTTTGTCATGTACTAGGAGAGCCTCCCTGGTGACAGCTATATCTGGCTCTGGTCAGCAAGTACTTGTGGGCATCCACAATAGTGTTTGAGTTTTGTAAAAGTATATGGGATGGATCACTATGTGGGGGTTGTCTCTGGATGGTCTTTCCCTCAGACTCTGCTCCACACTTTGTCTCTCTATCTCCTTCTGTGGGTATTTTGTTCTCCCTTCTAAGAAGGACCAGAGTATCCATACTTTGTTCTTCATTCTTCTTGAGCTTCATTTGATATGTGAATTGACTTAGGTATTCCAAGCTTCTGGGCTAATATTCATTTATCAGTGAGTGCATACCATGTGTGTTCTTTTGTGATTGGGTTACTTCACTCACGATATTTTCCAGATCCATCCATTTGCCTAAAAATTTCATGAATTCATTGCTTTTAATAGCTGAGTAGTATTCCGTTGTGTAAATATACCACATTTTCTGTATCCATTCCTCTATTGAGGGACATCTGGGTTCTTTCCAGCTTCTGGCTATTATAAATATGGCTGCTATGAACACAGAGGAGCATGTGTCCTTATTACATGGTAGAGAATCTTCTGGATATATGCCCAGGGGAGGTATAACGGTCCTCCAGTAGTATCATTCTCAGTTTTCTGAGAAACCTCCAGACTGATTTCCAGAGTGGTTTTACCAGTTTGCAAACCCACCATCAGTGGAGAAGTGTTCCTCTTTCTCCACATCCTTGTCAGCACCTGTTTTCTCCTGAGTTTTTGATCTTAGCCATTCTGTCTGGTATGAGGTGAAATCTCAGGGTTGTTCTGATCTGCATTTCCCTGATGACTAAGGATGTTGAACATTTCTTTAGGTGCTTCTCAATCATTCAATATTCCTCAGGTGAAAATTCTTCGTTTAGCTCTGTACCCCATTTTTAATAGGGTTATTTGACTCTCTGGAGTCTAACTTCTTGAGTTCATTGTATATATTGGATATTAGCCCTCTGTCTGATGTAGGGTTGATAAAGATCTTTTCCAAATTTGTTGGTTGCCATTTTTGTCCTATTGACAGTGTCTTTTGCCTTACAGAAACTTTGTGATTTTATGAGGTCCTATTTGTCAATTCCTGATCTAAGCCATTGGTGTTCTGTTTAGGAAAATTTCCCCTGTGCCCATGTCCTCAAGCGTCTTCCCCAGTTTCTTTTCTATTAGTTTCAGTGTGTCTGATTTCATGTGGAGGTCCTTGATTTACTTGGACTTGAGCTTAGTACAAGAAGATAAGAATGGATCGATCTGCATTCTTCTGCATGCTAGCTGCCATCCTATTTCCTCAAGATTTTCTTTTTTGAAGAGCCATTGTAAGACATGACCAAAATGAAAAATGGTCTAGTAGCTGAATACTGGGAACAAATTCACACATACAAGTGTAACTTCCTTCACTTGATAAGATTACAAAGGCATGATCTAAACAACAGAAGAGGCCTGATCTTTCTTTTTCATTCAGCAGATTTGACTATGCCTAATCCACTATTATGACCAAATCATAGAGGGCTTATCATTAGTAAATGGTACCTATATAAAAGGGACATTAAACAACATAATTCACATGCTTCTCCATCATTATACACATTAAAGGAAAAAGATGATTTGATGATTAAAAAGAAACAATGATCAAAATTGTTTCTACCTTCCATAAACAATGACTTCATTAAATGTGTAGACTTTTGTGTGTATGTAGGTGTCTATATAGAACATTCTGCTAAAAATATTAGTTCCTGATTTTGAGAGATGCCTTATTAGAAGAGTGCTTGCTGGTATGACTAGGTACCCCAATCCATTCTCCACTGTGAATATTCTCCATATTCTCCACTGTGAATAACTAAATATCAGTTCTCAAAGTTGTTTATTTTCAAAGAAAAATGACTATCATTGCCCACACTGCTACACTTTTGCCTACTCGCAATCTAACAAACTACAAATGCTTTCTTGTTATAGTATCATTTAGTGAGCAACTAACTACTTACCTGTCATTTGAAACTGGTGTTCTGGGATGACTTATAGACAGGTGGGTGTCTAGAAACTTGACTTTCATTTTTTAAATTACTCTAAGTCCTTATTACAACCAGAACATTCTTTAAGTTATCTCTTCCACAGGGTCTCCTAGTTTCTGATGTTTCATCTATGCAAACAGGGAGCGTTAGATTTATGCTGCTTTTTTACTTTTCTGTGAAAAGAAATTCCTAAGAGGAATATCAGTTTGTTGTGCCTCATATTGAAGAGAAGTATCATTTATCAAGCTTGTTTCCTGCAGAGCACTAATTCCCACACCTTTCAGTCATATTTAGATAATTGGCCCCAGTCTGGCTGGAACTACCTCTCCCTAACCCAGAGGCTTCCTGGGTTGTTGTGGCTTATTAGAATGCAAACTCTGCTGAGTGATCACCTTGAGTAGCTGTCCTGATTTCTCTCCTTTTCTATCTGTCATTCCTGCTGCTTCACAACTGTCAAAGCATCCACAGAAATTCAAGATAAGAATGCTGCAAATCAGTGAGCAAATACGGATGTGCTGTGTTTTTCTTTGTGTTAAAGCAGAGGAGATTCTGTCTCTCCTTCTTTAGCTCAGGTCTTTTAGTTCAGCTTTCTGAAGCTCTTAAAACAAAGGAAATAAAATAGACCAAAATCTTTCTACTGATCTTAGGCAAAGAAAATGAAGTGCTTTTCATTTTTCAAATTGTCCAAATTGTCAGGCCCAGAGTTAATTTTCGGCACATGGTGATTTTTTTTTCTAGATTGAATAGGAAATTGCAGGTAGATTTCAAATCTCATTTAATTCTATGTCTATGTATTTAAATCCCTTCTGGTAACAGGTCCTTTATATAACTATTACAATTACATAGTCTGTGGTATAGTGTACTCTATAATAGTATTGATTGAATGAAAAAAAACAGTAAAGGAACATTTTTTTTCAGTGTGTGCAGAATGCTTTAGGATTGATACAACAAAGATATCAGAGGCCTTTGCTCAGTTCATATGCAGTTATATGCTTCATGTTTGTGATGTTGCTTTTGACTTTTGGTGCCTATTTTGTTCTAGTTGTTAAATAATTTTTTACATCTGTGTATTGGAATATCATGTCATATTATGAAGAATTGAAAAATACATTGTGTCTGGAGCTTCAAAATAGAGATTAGGATGGAAAAAAACCAAGGTGTCAGAGGCACTAGTGTATATACCAATACTGTTACTGTTTAAAGGTGAAAAACAAGAGAAGTCCGAAGCATGCAGCCTAAAACAGGCTCCAGAAGGCTTATATTGTCTCCAGGAAAGAGTTTTCAGGCTGTTGACACCCATCACCTACTCTAGAGCAGCCTAGATTCAGTTAACTCTTTTTTGCCTATCAGCCTACTCCCTCCCATACCTGTATGCTCATAATGTCAAATCTCATCTGCTAACCCATGAACTACTAAGATTTCCACTCTGCCATAAGCAAGGAAAAAGGTGTGGGGACAGCATTCTGGAGCTGGATTAGTACTGATGCTTTGATAGCTGAATGAAATCAAGTATACCAAGAAATTCTATTTGACCGTGAAACAGGTGTTTGTAATACCAGACTCCTAAATATTTGTAGGTCTCAACCAAATGCCCTTTTAATCTCCTTCATCTTACAAACTTCTCTGAGATCAACACTGAGCAATCTCTCTAGCCCCTCAAATGATATATTAATTCAATCAATAAAACAAACAAACAAACAAACACACAAACAAATATTATCCCATGAATTGGGATATATGCTGAGAATGTGAATGCTGGTGTTGCTAAAATTAAATATTAGCCATAAAGACTTTCATCCTTATCATCCCTGACTTCTCTGTAGAAGCATTCAGAATGTGGAGTTCCTAAACTATTCAAAAAATCCTCCAAACTATTTTGTTTCATCTGATCTATCTGTGCCTTCCCCTCGGGCCAGTTTTTTTTGTTTTGTTTTGTTTTGTTTTGTTTTGTTTTGTTTTGTTTTTCTGACCGTAATGTGAATTTTCTCTAAGATTCTGTCTCCCTATGCTTTTACCCCAGATTTCTCCTCGATTTCTTCACCCTACGGTTCAATTACTATCCTAAGAGACCAATATATGTATGGAACAAATTGCAAGTAAAAGTCACAAAACACTTAGGAAGAATCAGTTCTGATTTTTCCTCCTATAGCACAACAGGACAACACTTGGTTAAAATGACCGATTAAGATATTTCAAAATGACTAATAAGGAATACAGACTAGCAAGAAATTCTTAATGTATAAAATGATTGATGTTTGAGGACAAAGAAATGTTTGTAATATGGTACAGACATAAAATGTTCCCAAGAGCTAATGTGTTGAAAGGCATATTATCAGTCTGTTCACACTATTAATAGCTGATTTGATTATGAGAGTAGTAATCTTGTCAATGAATTGATACACTAATAAGTTCATACTATATGGGGTTCTAGGGGTGTGTCCTAGTTGATGGTAGTAAATTACTGGGGTATGTATTAAAGTATATGTTTTGCTCCTGACACACCTCTTCTCTGTCCCCTTTACCTCTCCCTTGCCCCTTCCCTGACTCCTGGCTGCCAAGAAGTGGGAAACTTTCCTTGGTCACACCCCTCCCATCATGATGTTGTGTTTAGTCACAAGTCCACAGTGACAGTATCAAAAGAGCATGATCTGAAATCTATTAAACATTGAACCCAAATAATTCTCTTATTTTTTTGAGGTGATTTTTCTCTAAGACATTCTGTCACAGCAAGGGAAAGCTGATAAAAAAGTTTGTTAGCCCTATTTGGTATTTGGATGTTATATGTTTACTCAGTTATGCTAGTGTTCCCTATACAGATGTGCAAACACAATGTCTCATTTAAAAATTTAAGAGCAAAATCTAAAACTGGGTAGTTTCATAGTATATGTTACCTCTACAGTAAATGCAAGCTATCAAAACCATCACAGCCCAGTCAGAATGGCTACCATCAGGAGACTTGATTCAGTGCCTAAAGGTCCTGGCTACGAAGCCTGAGGGCAGAGTTTAATCTTCAGGACCCACATGGGAAAGAGAGAAACTTGAGTCCTCTGACCACCACACGCTCACTGTGACATGTGCCTTTCCCCGCACAAATACATAAATAAATGTCCTGGAAGTTTAATTAGAGAATAGTTGAAAAGTTCCTTTTTAAAAGAAAAAAATATGTACATTCAGGGATAATTTCTATAGTTTGTAATTAAAAGGGAATAAGAAGTGCATGCCTTTAATCCCAACACTTATAAGTCAGAGGCCAGCCTGGTGTCCATATTGACGACTAGGCCATTCAGTGCTTCATAATAAAATACTGTCACAAAGAAATTACACCTGAAAAATTAACAATGGTTCCTAGCCATGCATGGTAGTACCATGTGTAAAAATAGAATAAATACAAATTTAAAACAAAATGGCAACAAATGTTCTCAGCATACAGAAAAATTTAAATAATAATGAAAATAATCATTATGTGCTATAGCCAATCACTATTATAAAAGTATAGATACTTCATGATAATCTTACAGAATGGATAACATTATTACCAAAATTTTACAAAGCAGAAAACTGAAACACTAAAATTTAGTAATCTATATGAAATCAATAGAAGGTAAAGAAGGGAAGAAGGCTTTCAATCCAAAGCACATAAAGTGGAACTGTTAATGGCCCATACTCAAAACAGCAGAAATTTGAATGTTTCAAAGATTAATGCCCCATAATGGTTCATTTTCCATTAGTAAATTCTGCTAAATGTCAAGGCCATGATGCTCCAGTTAGAAAAACTTGGAAAATTATACTCCTTGCCTTTTTTAATGAGTACTAGTTAAGATATTTAAATATTTTCTTTATTGAACAAGGTTACTTATCATGAGTTCATCCGTCCACTCATTTGTATACTCCACATCTGTTTAAATTATTCTTATGAACCTAAATGTAAGGTCAACCTGCAATTTGTCATAAAGCCAAAGAAACAAATAATTGAAGAGGTGGAAATTCTTTTATGAATACTCTGTGGGTGCTTTTGAATTTTCATGGGCAATAACTCCTTTGGCACGGTAATTCACTGTCTGTACTTTTACCCTTTGATCACAAGGGCATTAAAGTCTTTCTTCTCTGTGTCAATGCAAGTAGTGACACATGAGTCTAACTAAAAACATGACGACATTAGCCTTTTTCCCCCCATATGAACAAGAGAAGAAACATACTTATATCCCATCCTTGTGTATCACACACCCATTCTATACCAATAAAAGCTTCAAGGGAATATATCAGGGAGAACAAACACATCTTGAATCATTTGTTGTAATCAATGATGACAAATCAAATCGATGACACTGCAAACATCAAAGTATGCTCTTGATGAGACATCCTATCATTTGTCTTCCTTCAACAAAATAACCAACTAATATCATTTAGGCACCCATTCAAGCTCTCCTTGAGTACCACCGCAAAGTCTTCTGTCATTTTCTTCTCGTTCTATGTATCTTTTTTTTCCCCCATGTCTATATGGCCACTTGCTAAATTCTGGAGAAAAATTCTTCAAAAGAAAACATATTTTTGATCATTCATTCACTAAAAAAAAATTATTAACCCCTACAATATGCTAATTACTGCACTAAGTCCTGGGAATAGAGGAATGCAATTGTCTGTAAAAAACATGGAGTGCTTTCCCAGCACTATCTTTGTTTGGGCTATTATAGCAGAACACCAAAGACTGGGTAGTTTCAACAAGAAGAGTTTCCTTTTCACAGTGGTAGAGGCTGGAAATCCAATATTCAAGTGCCAGCCTCGGGCTTGATATATGGTTCAGTGGTAGAGCACTTGCATGGTATGTACAAGGCTCTGGGTTCCATTCCTATCACACACACACAATAATCTACCAGCACATTCACTGGTGAATGATGAAAGGCCTGAACATTGGCTGTTTTACAGGTGGTCATGTTTTGTTTTCCTCATTGTATCTTCATAGTGTAGAAAGCAACACAAAGCAAGTAAGTATCTATGTTTCTCCTGACAAAGGTACCAATAAAGAGACCATGACCTGATTATGACAAAAAAACAGCCTTATAAGACTAACACACACGCACACACACACACACACACACATTCTATAGAAAAACAAAGAACCAGTATTTAACAACTCCCATCTCAGTACTCTGCAACTTTATTATAACATGAGCATGTTGTTTTTACTTTATTGATTCTTATATCAGATTTGGCCTTTCAACTTTTGTTTGTTCTTGTTTCTGAAACCTAGGGCTGCTTTTCTTGAAATGACTCAATGTATCAGCAACTGCAATTTTACAGCCTGTCCTATTGTTAGGACCCTCTTTCCTATCAATTAGATTCTATTCATCTGGGTTTTTTTTTTTCCTGCTTCTATCTCAAGTGGATGCTCCACATTTCTGCATCCTTATTGCAGAAATAAAAATAGGATCCACACTCTGCTTTTAGAAAAACCTTGTCTCAGCCAGGCTGTGGTGGCGCAGGCCTGTAATCCCAGCACTTGGGAGGCAGAGGCAGGTGGATTTCTGAGCTCGAGGCCAGCCTGGTCTACAGAGTGAGTTCCAGGACAGCCAGGGCTACACAGAGAAACCCTGTCTCAAAAAAACAAAAAACAAAAACCAAAAAACAAAAACAAACAAATAAAAACCCTGTCTTTACATTGTATACTTTTCTGTCCTATTCTTACATATTGACTTTTGTTTCACCTTTCATTCTTCTTGGCTTGCTTGCCTCCTTTGCCCTTTACCAGCACCTTTACAACACTGTTTATTTCCTAAGTTACTCTATTATAAGGCCTAAAATCATGTATCAAATTTTTATTCTTTCTTGCCAGTCTGTTTATGGAATTCAGGTCATTGTGCACACCAGGCAAACACTCTATCATTGAGCCTCAAAAACTAAGTTTATTAATGAACTGTGCATATCTTCCAGACTTCCTGAATTCCACGGCTGCCAAAGCTATTATGGAGGCAGGCTTGCACAACCAGAAAAACCTATATCAGTGATATCATCAAAGTCCCTCGAAGCCAACTCATCTTTTCTGGAATGTAGGAATTTTCTCCAGCAGTCAGACTGCTGAAACCTTTCATTTTCTGGATCATTTGGCCTTCCTAGTTACCATCATTTCTGAACAAACACCTAAGCTTACTGATTTTGGAATGTCAATGCTTTTGCTCCTGATCCTCTCCAAAAGATTTTACAAATGTCTCAGTTTCTGTGTCACAACGTTGTCCATAGTGCCTCTGTGGAAGACTGTCTCTAGTCCTCCAGTGTCTTCTATGAATGATAACATGTACTGTAAGAAAAATGGATCCAGTGTCACAGAGTCTAGGTATGGTTGTTTCTTGACCCTAATGTCTACAAATTCATTTCCATTGCCTCTGTAATCAAGAAGGTAGATAGATTTCTTTGCCTACTTTATTTTGTCCAAATGGTCTGCAAATGTTTATGGTTTCCCAGACCACCACTTGTGTGTGTGTGTGTGTGTGTGTGTGTGTGTGCGCGCGCGCGCGCGCGCGCGAGCACAAATTGGGTAGAATGCTCCTAAACAAACAAAACAGAGTTTTATGTTCAGACACTGCTTAAATCCAGAAAAGCAGTGAAAACAGTAGTCAGAGTCATAGAAACAGCCTATGGGTGCTATAGTAATGCCAAGTAATCTAACGGCAGCATGCCATTAATAAAGGCTTTCAAAATGGAGAGGCCTCTATGTGGATGGTTTTCTCCTGCTAATTAAACAGCTACTCCAGAAGCAGGAAGTAAACGGCAGTTCACTCAGACACTTAAATGATTCCTCATATTCTCCTATTCTCCGGTGCTTGAACATCAGCTCTATGAATACCTAAAATAGGACTAAGTGAAAATTGGATAACATTTGCTTGACATTGTCATTGGCCTTTCTCTAATGTCAAAGATGGATTTGCATAATTATGCTGAAAGCCAGAAAAATGTACCCAGCAGGAAGCTTTCTGGCTGGTGGTAGGTTTTAGTTCTACTCCAGCTGTGACTCTCAAGATGAAGAAAATCTTCTTTCAGAAAAATGAACAGAGTGCACACTTTCTAAGGCAGTGTACTAACTGCTTAAGGACAATTTGCTTTGCATACTGATTTCCCAGGCCTAATTAAGATAGGCCTGATAAGCAACGGATTGACTGAACAACCTTGTGCTCAGTATGAAAAGGGCTTCCGAGAGGACAGAGTCCAAGCACTGTTACCTCATAAACCTCTTTCTGATTAAAATTCTTTCAGGCTGGCCAGATGCCTGATGGAAGCAAACTTCTAAAGACGGCCACTGTAACAGGTGTGGGGCTGGGGTGCAATCTTGTCTTTCAAGGTCACTGCAGTCATAAAATGTCTTTTGTGCTGAAGACACTAAGGCCTCTCTAAAGGGCTCTTAGCATATGCATTCCACAGGACCTCACTCCAGCTCTTTGCACACAGGCTTTCACAATGGCTTTCTGGTTTCCTACTCTACTTTCACAAAGGAGTTGAAATCATTACTTCTCTTTGGTCTGAAATACCATTCTTCCCTTCCTTCCTTCCTTCCTTCCTTCCTTCCTTCCTTCCTTCCTTCCTTCCTTTCTCCCTTCACTCATCCTCCCTCTCTCTTCACCTCCATCCCTCCTTCCCTTCCCTTCCTTTCTTCCTTCCTTCTTTTCCTTTTACCTATAGTTGCGCATAACTATGCCTTACTATTATTTAAAATAACATGCAAATGCCCACGCTATGTTATTAAGACAACGAATGCAGACAGTATGATTCATAGCTTTCTGGAATGAATACCCAAGTGAGAGATCATTCATTTGTATTGCAGCCAACTCACACATTGCCAAAGGCAGTAAACTCCCCCCACTTAAGAAATGTTGCCTTTAGATAACTAATACAATCGGTTTCCCCAAGCAGGGTTTTCACGGAGCCCTCACAATATATGGTACACCAAGCTTTGGGAAATTGTCAAGATTTATATGTTTTTGTTCACTTGTTCACTGATTTAAAATGATTTCTTTTGTTGTTTTGCTTAATTTTGATTTATTGGTGATGGAAGTCTCATGATGTTGCTTAGACTGGTCTTAGGCTCAATAGATCTTTCACCTCAATCTTCCACTACTCATTAGGATCAAACTGTGGTTTTCTGTCAAGCTTTCCTGTTTCTGCAACACGATGAAGCTTAACCTGCATGTGGATTATTCTGACACTGTTATCCTGTCTCATGATAAGAGAACTTTTAACACACGTCAAATGCCTCAGAGCATACCTTTCAGCTTAATTCTAGTTTGAACCAAAGGTTTCAATTTGTGCAATTTGCTAAATGGCAATTTGCCTTGGAATAATCTCATAAACACAGAACAGACAGATTGGCTGATTTAGAATCTCTGACCTTTTAAAGGGCAAATGTCTAGCTTCTAAAGGAAAAGGCAGTCATAGAAACAAAAGCCATATCCATTTTAAACAGATTATTATGGCTATTAACACTGTGATTGTGGAGCGCTTACAGTTCATAGAGTTTTTAATACATCCGTTACCTCATTTGACAATCACACCGATCCTGTAGGACAGATGTTCATTAACAGAAGCAATTGTCAGATGCAGAATTTCAGGCATAGCAATGTTAACCGGTTTACCCAAGGCTGTACTGTCAGTTGATAGGCATAAAAATCTGTTGGATTTTTATCATTAAATAAAATAAAAGGGAATGGAGAATATCTAAACAACTCACAATTCAGTCCTCTGTCACCCTGATCATTATGTTGATTGATCTTTACAGTTCAATGTTCGAGAAGAAGCAGAGACACAGGTTGCTTAGGGAACTTGGGGTGATGGGAGTATGGGAGGTCATGCTCAACTACGAGCTCATGTTGATGATATGATCTGTGGCATAATTGGTGTGCAATGCGACATAAGACCAGAAAACACATTGAGTAACTTGCTTCAATTCTGTCACTATATTCTGATCAATTTGGAAAACCCAAATCGGCCCAGGCAGGGAGGCTTCATGACACATGTGTGCAGCTGAGACAGTTGTGTTATTTGCACCAAGTCGTTTGAGCTTAACAGAAGATGGAGTCTGAAAGCAGAAGATGAAGCAGAACAACAACAACAACAAAGCAAACATGCCCCTCGAGCAAGGGTGAGTGTAATTATGTTCCACCCCTTCTATTTGTCAACAGTAAGCTCTTCCCCAAAATGTTAAAGAATAGTCTACAACTGAAGAATAGCTGTGAGACATCGCAAAGCTGCAATATTCTGCAGTATCTGTGAGAAATGCTTCCCAAGATCTAAATCAGCCATGCTCTCCAGTCTCTCTGTAGTCTAAGGACAAATACCAATTAGCAAGAACACAGGGATCCTTTCTGATCCTCTTTCTGCTGAATTGATTTAAAGGGGTGGGGGGGGAGATGAACTGACAATTCATGGCAGAATCCAAATAGGAAGTCTTAAAAGGCAAGGGGTGAGAAGTTTGAAGCACATTTTAGCCAAAAAAAAAAAAAAAAAAAAAAAAAATCTCTAAATATATTTTTAAGGTAACTGAACATTGTGTATTGCTAAGGCTACTTCTATGGGGAGAAAACATTCATTCAGCAAATCTTTCTCTTGAAAAATAGCTGCTAAAGCTGCAAAGTGAAATGTGTTTACGTGAAAAGCTGTACCCGAAGAAGGTTATTTACTATTGCCACTGCTCAGGTCTAATTTTCCGGGTTTGAAATGGAAAAACAACTTTACATAATGCAAAGCTTATTAGCATCTGAATATGGACCTAATTCTGCCCTTTTGACTCTAAGAGGCAATTGGGAATGTATTTTATGTAAGCGGATTAAGGAATGTGTCACATGTACAACAAAAATCTTTCATTTTGAAAACTGCAACCGTATCCCATTGTCTCTGAGCAGAAACAATAGCTGCCTGTCACTCTGTGCTTCCTCCTTAGATCTGTTAGAGGAATGCGTGAACAGCGGTGTAAACGTGTATCCCCGCTGCATCAGATGATAGCAGAGTGGTCCAGTGTCTTGTGGCCCTCTGTAATATTGTGTATACTCAGGGCTCCTCCAAGCCAAAAGAACAGTCAAAAAATTGAAAACAAAAGTCAAATGGTTGTTTGGCACCAAATACTCACTGAGATAACCCCTAGGGTTTATTTTGTGTTGGATCCAGTTTCCTTTTGAACTGAACAAACCCATTCAGGAAGTGCTATAACTTGAATGTTCTAGAAACTTCTCAGAAATCTTTTTGATGATTTCTCTAAGACCCAACAAAAAGATGTTTCCACACAACAATGCAAATTTCTCCTTCAGACTAACTTAGAGAATACCTGTCTTGGTTAAAAAACACATTACAGACCAATGAAATTTTAGTTTGCTTTATGATTATAAACACCAATTTTTAAAATACTGAGCTCATTTGTATATGTGACTATTCAGCCTGTTAGAGTAAAAATTCTCTTGAATAAACGGGTTTTATTTTGTTGTCTTTTGCCAAATACTAGTTTGGCTAATTGTTATTTGGTTGGATTTTCTCCAGAATGACTAATCAAACAATGTCATAGGCCATGTATATACACATGTAAACATGCACATGTATATATGTGCGTCCATACACATTCACAGACATATACATGAATTTCGAAATATCCTTCTTATGTAAACTTTATATTACATTCAGCTAGCTCTCGATCTGTTTGTTCTATGTTATACTGACATCTATGGACTTCGCAGGAGAAATTCAGTTTTTTAGAGCAATTATTTTTGGCTACTTAGAAGAAGCAATGTAGGTCTTTGGATCTCATGTGTGTGTGTGAGCCATGGCTGACCTTTAGCAATAAATAAATAAATAAATAAATAAATAAATAAAATGAAGTTCATTTCATTACTTAAAATCAAAAGTAAATAGAAAGTCAAATGAGCAACCTTCGTGAGCAAAGAATTAGCGGCTTTTTAGCATGGTGTGTTTCTTACTGGTGAGCAGCCAGCGAGAGTGTGCCAGCACATACAGCTTCAGTATTCCATCAAAACTCTCCAATATTGTAATTGTCATGTGATTACTGTACTACACACTAATGATCCAATAAGGAATAAATTTTACCCTGAACTCACCCTCAAAGGACTCACAGTCAAATGTGCAAAACAAATAAAATATGCAGTGAATAATAAAGTATATTCAGTTCCATGGTAAGGTGTTTTTGTCAAGATACTTTAAGTTATAACAAATCTCAAGATTTCAGTGGCTTCAGACAGTAAACTTAATTGTGTGCATTAAAATCATTGTCTAGTGTAGACAAGTTAACCAGATATTTGAGGACCAAAATTCCTTCTACATTAGAATGCCTTTGCTTTCAACACATGGAGTCTAAGATAACTATAGAGGCGAACCACAACCATTTTATCTCCCTCAACCAAGAAGAAATACATTACTTCTGCTCATATCTGCAGCGAACAGCTAGTCATATAGATGCCATTTCAGAAAGCAACATGAAGACATGTAGCTTAGTTATGAGTTGGTGAACAACTATTAATAACTAGACACAACATGTGATCACTAGGTAACTTGCAAGAAAGCCTAGAAATAAATGTTAAAACTCTAGGATTTCACTTATTTCTTAACTATTGATAAATAGGTATGCCCAAGTTGATTTTTTTATCTAGTTAAGCAGAGATAACTAGGATAATTAGGGTGAACTAAAATATTAAAATGTTCATTCCTTTGCAATCCTTTCTCGTGTTAAATGATAAGCTAGCAAGTTCTTTTCCAGTCTCAATACCTGAGACAAACTAGGTTTAAAGGAGAAAGGATTTATTTTGGCTCATGGTTTCTGAGGTTTCAGTCTATATTATTGGCTAACTAAATTGTTTTTATCCATAGTAAGGCATAACATTGTAGTACAAAGATGGTGAAGATCACTTTCTCAACTGACAGTGACCTGGATAAATAGAGTAACATAAGAAGGAAGCCAGGACAAGGAATCTCTTTCTAGGGCAAGCCCTCAGGGAATTGCATTTTCTGATTAGGCACAACTCCATCCTTAATTGTCCAAATGACATTATCAAATTTTCAATATACCACAAATGTACTTAGATTATTCAGGATTCAATAGCATTCCAATTTATCCCACCTCTGAGTTCTTGTGCATTTGGATACAAGTCGTCAACACTTAAGTCTTGTGGAGGGGCCATGCAAATAGCAAATGAGAATTATAGAAAGCCAGACATAAAAAAATCATGTAGTTAACTAAGAGCTAGCTAATAACAAATGGTAGACAAAACTAAAAAAAAAAAAAAAAAAAAAAAGAGTGTGCATCAAGGATCACAATTATGCATTCTACCTAATACTAAGGAAGTATTTGTTTGTTTGTTGTTTGTTTATTTGACTTACTATGGTTGTGATGCTTAGTATTAATTGTAATCTCAAAAACTAGGAGTCAATCCCATCAGCACACCTATGAAGGGTGATCTAAATTAACAGACTCTGAGAATTTCTGTGAAAGATTGTCTTGGCTGTGTTACTTGATGTAAGTACATCTGTCTTAACTGTGGGAAGCATTCCGGATTATATATAATGACAAGAATGTGTTGAGTGCTAGCATGCATCCAATTCATTGATTCCTGTTCCTGATAATGGATGTAATATGACCAGTCCCTTCAAGCTCCTGTCATTATGATTTACCTGCCATGATTTACTGAAATCTGGAACTGTGAGCTCAATAAACTCTTGTCTCCCTTAAATTGTTTTTATCAAAGTGTTTAACACAGCAACATGAAAAAAATACTAAAACAAGGCTTGGGGATTCAGCACCAAGGTAGAGAGAGCACTTGCCTAGCATGTACAAGGCCCTGGGTTCAGTCCTCAACTCTGAAAAAAAATACTAAAACAGTGGGTAACTAACTATACGTAATTACTCATAAATAGAGAGTTGACTCATCATAACTATACTAGCTTGAGAGATTTAAAATCTATTTTTAAAATTCCATATTGCTAAGTTATCATCTCATTCATCTCTGGTTGTCTTTGTTGTTATAATATGTCTCCTATTAGACACTCTCACTGATTTATTGTAAACTTCTCCTGGTTTTGCTCCTTATTACCCTGGTCCTGAGATATCTTCACCAGATTGTTTCTGAAATGTCTATCTCACTTTCACTTGGAGTCTAAATTAAAACCCATTGGTAGTAGACCATAACAAGACAGATATACTGTCCTGCTTGTATAAAAGGAGGAAAAGTTGCTGGAACACAAAATCTAATTGAAGCAAGTAGAAATCCAGGAAATCACATTGAAAGTATCTAATTACACATTGAAAGTATCTAATTAACGGTGGTAGGTGTAGCAAGCATGTTCAAAACTGAACAAAATCTAAGTCAATATTTCTTGAAGATAAATTGGAAAAAGATTGTTTTAAATAGTAGTTCAAGATAGATCTGAATGATGTCATGATGAGTTATGACATCCACCTTTGCTATTGTTTTATTTTTTGGCATGAATATTCAAATTTCCAAGAAGGATTGTGTTCTTGCTAAGATTGGACAAATGCTTATTCCAGAAATAGTTAGGGAAATGAAGTTCCATTTTTAGAAGAACCTGGGTAAAAAGAATATACTTGTAGCATGTAAGATAGATAGACCTTCATGGTAAGCCTTACTAGAATCACTCCATTTGAAAAGATGAAGCACAGTTCCTAAAGGAATACAAGGATATCATCAAATGCATGATCTATGAACTTGTGTTATAATATACTTTTCAGAAGGAAAGTATCTAGGTTCTGATATCTATTTTTATGTTGTTCATAGGTTTGTCATCAACTATAAATATTATTCTAGAATATTATCTGCTGATGGAAATTGATGCTGTTACAACAGTGGTTCCCAACCTTCCCAATGCTTTGAACATTTAATATAACTTCTCATGTTATGGTGATCCCAACCATAAGATTATTTTCATTACGTCTTCATAACTGTAATTTTTGTACTGTTATAAATCTTAATATTTTAAGTTTCAACATTTTTGGAAATAGAGCTTTGCCACAAGTTGAGAACCACTGTGTTAAGAATCTTTGTCAATAAATCATGTACAATGAAGGTCGTGGTTGGGAGACACAAAGGTGAAGAACATTAATTGTAAAGTAAACTGTTCTTGAACAGTACTTAATGTGTGTCAATGAAAAATGGGTAATGAATACATTATGCAATAGCAGGTCTAGAAATGTAGTCATTGCTCAAAAAATGTAGAAATGAGTGAGTAAAGCATCATGGGTAAGCGTTCCTAATCTAGGAGATGAGTCACAAATTTGGGGGTTAATAGTGATGGTTTGAATGAAAATGACCACCACAGGCTTGTTGGGAGTAGCACTATTAGGAGGTGTGCCCTCATTGAAGGAAATGTGTCATTGGAGGTTGACTTTGAGATTTCAGAACCTCAAGCAGGGCCACCCTGTTGTTCACTCTCTCTCCCTGCTGCCTGCTAATCTAGATGTAGAAAGTTACACTCCTTCTCCAGCACCATGTCTGCTTATGTGCCACCATGCTTCCCACCATGATGAAAATGGACTAGACTTCTGAATCCTGTAAGCCAGTCTGAATTATTTTTTTCCTTTGAAAAACTTTCCAGGGTCATGGTATTTCTTCATGGTAATAGAAGCTCTAAGACAAAAGTCAAGGAAAAATAGAGGAAAAAAACATGTTCCTAACACTGCATATTTATAGCAGTTATTTGGAAAGAGTCCAACTTCAAGGATGGCAATCTAGTCCCCAGTTTCTGTGATCAAATCCAGAATTAGAAAAATTCATATACAAAACAATGTTGAGCATTTCAAATTATGTAATGCATATCAAGCCCTTAATATTATGAACATGTATGAAATATTCTTCCAATCATTATATTATTATCAATACAATACAGAGTGTATTATTGAGGCCTTTATATGTACTATGAAACTAGTACTATTTAGATAGATATGGGCACTTTATTTTAAATAATTTTCACTTTATTTTAAATAAACTTCTATGACGTGACCACTGCTAATTTACAAAGGAAATTTAAGCATCCTAACCATCTGCTTCCAAGACTTGTCATCTTGTCATTTTATAATAAGCCTCATTTTTGCCATTAGTAATAGCCTATGAAACCTAGGAGAACAAGGTAATATTTGGTATATTTTTGTGAGCATGGTGTGACTCCGTGTAGATAAAATCTGAATTATTTGCAAGATGGAAAATCTGATGGTCAAAAGGTTGAATGGGTGTTTTTAGAGCTCTCCATTGAATTGATGCTGCCCCCAAATCTGTACAGAATGTGATGTTCTATCCAATGAACTGAAAATATTTTTAAAATGATACATTCAAAATATCACGCTGTTCCCATCTCTTCAATTGAAATACAATTTTCATAAATGAGTGAGAAGCTTCAGAGATGTTATAAAGCATAAAGTATTTGACTTAGTGTGGAGAAATGCTAACCTCTGAACATGACAATGTCATTGATCACTTTTTAGCCACAATAAAGACCTGCAGATGTGCACAATATTAGACCCTAAAGTCTATTGTGGAGCTGGGGAGGCTTATGGAAACCCACCTCTCCTCAAGGATATAGAAGTAGATACTGGTTGTTGTGGAAGAACTTTTTTCTTTAGTTGGGTATCTTATCATCCATAAGTTGTTATGTATAGAACTCTGAATCCATCCTCTTGTTAGTAACACCAGTTGAATACATTGATTAACTTATCTATACTTGCATGTGATATTTCTTTGGTATGTTGAAGGTCCCATCTCAGAGATGAATAGATGTGCTTTGTTCACATCTACCCAAGAATAGTTCACACAGAAACTAGTGTCATTATTGTGTCTGTTCAGTCTTCTTTCAGACACAAAAAGGTGAAAACTGTATTTTTAATATTCTCTTTATTTTTCTTCCAAATTTACATAAATCTGTGTAGTTTTCAGACATTAAGGAAAGATGAAGGAAAGTCTAGAGAGTCATGGATAATATGTGTTCCTTATCAACACTGGACAGAGATAACACTGAAACTTGGTGGTAGTTATGGCACTATGGGACAGGATAGAGAAACAGAAAGGGAAAGGTTGTTTTTGTGAGTAGACTTGAGATTTTTGACCTATCGATTTGGAGTTGAGTTAAACCACTTTTTTTGTTTTTGTTTTTCTAAAGATTTATTTATTGTTATATATAAGTATGCTGTGGCTGTCTTCAGACACACTAGAAGAGGGTGTCAGATCTCATTTGGGGTGGTTGTGAGCCACCACGTGGTTGCTGGGATTTGAACTCAGGGCCTTCAGAAGAGCAGTCAGTGCTCTTAATTGCTGAGCCATGTCTCCAGCCCGAGTTAAAACATTTTGTGAAATATCATGAGTATAAGCTGGGGATGGATCTCAATAGGTATAGTGCTTGCACAGAGCCCTGGGTTAAATCCCCAGTGCCAAATAAAACCAGGCATAGTGATACCTAAAAAAATGCAGCCTTCAGGGGGTATCTCTTAAGATACCCTCATCCCCGCACCCCCACAAACACATCAAGGATCACAGACGAGGAGGTAGAAAGAATGCAAGAGCCTGAAGATGAAGAGCAATTTCGTGAAATGCTGCTATTTGGACCTAACATGGACATCACAACCAATGATCTTACAACAGATGTGGTTAGCTACACAAGACTTACACAAGATCAAGTCAAAGTTTTGGTGTAGGTGAGGCAGACTATTTCCAGGTAGGCCTCACCCTTCATTGAGAAGGTAGTGGCAATGAATAGTTAGTCTGGGTGAGAGGCTCACTCTTTATTGAGGATAGAGCCACTGGTAATTTTTATCACACTCAAGTGGATGGCCCTACACTCCTGCGTATATGGTTAGCAGTAACCAGGGTCATAAAAAACAGTATGTAAAGTTGGAAAGGGTCATTGGAATGGAAGTGATAGAGTATATAAATATTTATAGATATAGATATATGGATAGATAGAGATATGTATATACATATGTATATGCATAAGTATATATATCATATTTCATTGTGTAACTATATGAAATTCTAATAAATAGTCACTCTGAAAGCATCCTAGAGATAGACTAAATGCACTAAAACATGAGGACAACTCCTTGACTTCATGTTTATTAAGCCCAGTCTTCAGTCTCACATATGTGGAAAGTTGATGTAGCCTGGCCAACAACTCTATTTACACATTTCACATGATTCTCACTCAGTACATTCATTACACATGGTGCTAAGAAGAAAAAAAGCATATATACTAGCAAAAAGAGCTTGGAAACAGTGTTTCAAATGTTCAGAAGATTTATTATTTATTGCAGGACTTGTGACAGGTTATGATGAGATAATTTGTACTGTGAATTTTTAAGGACAGTTTTCTCAACCTGTGGGCCACGACCCCTTTCGGGGCAAGTCAAATCACATCACAGTGGTTATACTATAATTCTTATTTGCCACAAAATTACAGTTATGAAGTGGTAATGAAATAATTTTATGGTTGTGGGTCACCACAACTTGAGGAACTGTAATAAAAGGTCACAGCATTAGGGAGGGTGAGTACCACTGTGGCAGAAGAAACATCTAAAATGAATTGTGCCTAAATGCACTTTATTGAGATTCTTCTTTTTCCCAGATGACTATACTATTTGTTAAGATCTAAGAAAAATCTTTATACTTCAATAAAACCTTTCTTAGGAAATGCTGCCCTATGTTACCATAGAAATAATGTGCCAGCACTAAATTGGTATCTGGAAGTGAGACTCCTGTTTGCTCATTCATTCAAAAGCACCTTCCCTATGTTTCAGTATTCATGACATTAAACTGGACCCTTGGATTTCTCTTGCCTCTACTAATTGTCAATGATTATATGACAAAGTATTAGTAGTCAATGAAATCACTCATATTAATAGGCTGAAATGTTTTTTAATGAAATATATTATCCATTCTGTGACTTTACTTTCTATACTACATGGTTCCTATTTACTATTATTAATACATATGCATGAATTACTTTTAATATAAAAATTAAAACTGACTAAATAAGTCAGTCATAAAGAAATAATTCTGCTTACATGGGGTACATAGCTTATTCACAGCAACAGAAAGTAGTATCATGGTTGCCAGGGAATGTGAGGAGGAGCAAGTGGGAAGTTAATGCTTAGTGGGTACAGGGTTTTATCTTTGTAAAAAGAAAAGCATTCTAGAGATAGGTTGTGTAACCATGGATGTGTGCAAGACTACGGAATTGTCCATTTTTAAACAGTTAAAGTGAAGTATATTTTAGCAAAATTATATTTCCTTCCCTTATCCTCCTTCTCCACTTTCCTCCCATTCAATCTACTTTCTGAATGCAATTAGCCTGGTGAATCCATGCAAAATACTCACTCAAAAGTAGAGGATAAGCCTGTTTTCTACCATGCTATGCAAGGCGCTTCACCCACACCACTTAACTAACCTCACCTTTTCATACTGCCCTATTTTGCTCCTATTTTAAGTCCACTAGATAGCTCTTATTTTTCTGAATATGAGATTCCATTATTCTTGTCCCTGCCTAAAATGTCTTCTCAGAGTCCCTGGTCTGCTTGCTGATCCTTCTCAATTAAGTCTTACTATCTGCCTTTGGGAGACTTTTTGACTAAGCAGAACACTGAGACTTTTGTCCCATCTGTCTATGTGCTCAAAGCACTCCATCTCTGTAGGTACCATGTCACACTGCATAGATTTGTTTATAGAGACTGAAAGGATCTGAAGAGGTCATTCTTGTTTGGAAAAAAAAAAAAAGCACAGAGCACAATGCCACATACTTAGTAGCTGCGTTTATACCGGTATGTTGAGGAAGTAAAGAGATATTTACCAGAGTTTTTACCTGTGTTTCCACTACCATCATTAATAAAAAGCCTCAAGGAAGTTTTGCATTGCTGGCCGTGTAGCATATACCTATGATCCTAGCCCTAAGTAGACTGAATGCGAGATGATAATGAGTTAAAGATTACCCTGGGCTCCCAAGTAAGACACTGTCTCAAAAAGGCAGACAATACCAACCAGGAAACAACAAAGTTTTGTGTTGTCATCACAATACTCCGACCAATATTTAAAGATGAAAAAGCAAGAGGTAAGTAGCCTCAAATGATTTAAAGGACACTTTTTCTTGCTCCATTACTGACATGGAAAGGCTCACTTCTTACTCTGAGACCAGAATGATAGCATTGACTAGGCTTGCCTGAAAAAGGATGGGAGGGGAAAGTCTCACAGGAAAGAATGGATCATGGTTTTCTTGAATTCAAACTGAGCTTGTGTGCATGCGTGTGTGAATGTAATTTTGCCATACTTTAAGCATATTATAGTGAAAAAGGCCATAGGTACCCTGGCTTGCAGATGGGCTAACAATTTATATTGTTTACATTGGAAACTTGTTTCTGAATTGGGGAAAAAAGTATATCTGTGAAACTTAATGGTTATATAGAAATACAAGAAAGTGAATAGTTTTAATTGAAGAAAAAGTGAACATGGTATTGAGTAGACATAATATCATGGTCATTAGGACTAAATTATACCATTCCTGTTCTATAGTGCCCAAATGGCACATTATCATGACTGCATTAAATTCTATAACAAAGCAATGGTAATAAAGTTAAAAAATTTAACTTTCCATTGAGGTAGTCTCATAAAGGGTCCATCATCCAATACAACCTATGTTTTGTCATGCAAGATGCCTCAAACTTGCATCAGGACACAAGCAGACTGTAAAAGTAATGCACCTGCTCTCAAGTACTTTTACAATGAAATGTCAGAATATGAAAGTCACTTACTGTCTTACTGTTGGTCATCAGGGTAAAATATTCTTCAAAATGCAACAGTCTTCTTCAGGACACATGCTGCATAAACAGATGCATCTAAAAGCCCATATAACCCAAATGGTTATTTCTGGCTATTCCCACATCCAAATGCCTGTGATATATTGCTCTGCAGTTGAAGGTTACAAGGCAGGGCACTAGATTTTAGAGGAACCAGTTCATTCACTGATACTACACAGAAAAGCTGATGAAAGAGGCTTTCTTTAAAAAAAATAGAAAGGAATCTAAAATTGCTTTTAAGGATCACCCATTTTCCTGTTAAAAAAAACAATCATGGTTATCTGTCAAATACTAATGACAATCTGTCAATCACAGCACAGCCCCACCCCTCTCTATTTTCAAGAGCTTGTCTTCTTATTGTAAAATTAGCTTTTAACTATTTCCAAAGCTACAGAATTATATTGCTTCTCCGTGTGGCTGAAATGTGTGACAGGTTGTTTGGATTGCAATTCCAGGGCCCCAGTTATGACCTACCAGCGAACACACTCTCCTCATTCAATAGAGCCTTGTGTCTACATAATGTCAAACAAATGGTAGGGCACTAAACAAATAATGAGCTGATTCAGAAACCTGCAGAATGTCTCAGGTTATGCCACACTGTAAGTTGAAAACTTGAAATTCTTCTGAGAAGTACACTGACGTCTACACTGTACACTGTGGCAGTCTTGTGATATATAGGGATTGTCTGGGCCATTTCCCTCATCTTGTCTAGGGATGTGGTAGCAAGCATGCTGAGAACATTCATTCCTTAAATATTTCAATTAATGAAAACCAAAGAGACCCACAGGATTTTTGGAATATATATAGATATATATATATATATATATTCCAATCAGAGGTTAGCCTACACTTTATAAAAAGTACATGAGCAGCATCAGTTACATTATGAGAATGTGCCCCCAAAATAATAACAGCAGCAACAGCACAATAACAATAAAAGGGAACAAAAACACCTTGCAAGAGCAGAGGAAATGTCTACTATGAAATATCTACTGTAAGAAATAGCAAAGTCTCTTTGTTCGATTATGTTATAGTCTGATTGTACAAAGAAGCCACAATTCTTGCTGTACTAGCAAAGCTGCCCATATTAAATGTGACAATAGACCTAGTAGTCATGATATGAATGTTGGGAATGGATAGTGATTGAACATGCATTTTATTGGAAATTGGAAGGATGTATAATGAATGAAAGAATAAATATAGATCCGTACAAATACATACATAGGGAAGACAAATTTTAGCCATTTTCAAATCAGGACCCAAGATTCAGAATCTCTGTCATATTTTCTAAACACATCAGGCCTATATCTACTCCTCTTTAAAGTACCCTTAACATATGGGTATAGCGTTTTGAATGAAATAAGCTCACGTAATTTTTAGGGAGTGGCATCATTAGGAGGTATGGCCTTGCCTGAGTAGGTGTGTCACTAGGGGTGGGCTTTGAGACTTCAGATTCTCAAGCCAGGACCAGTATACACACAGATACACTCACAGACATACGCACAGACACACACCACATGTTATAAATATGTTATACATATAAGTATGTTATAAATATGTTATACATATTCATACATATGCACACACACACACACACACACACACACACACATACACACATACACATCATATATATATATGATGTTACTCCAGGAGTATCATTGGCTATGGCAATCAAGAGGGGCAGGGATAAATTCAAACATCAGTTGTCTCAGTTTATTACTGTGATGAGATACCATGAGCAAGACAGTTCTTGGGAAAGTATTTCATTAGGGTTGGCTTACAGGTCAGAGGTTTATTCCAGTGTTATCACTGTGGGAACCATGGTGGCATACAGCCAAACTTGGTTCTGGAGAAAGATCTGGATTCTACATCTGGATCAGCAGGCAGCAGGCAGAAGGAGGGGTATGTCATGGGGCCTGGCTTGAACATTGGGAAGTTCAAAGGCCAGCCCTAGTGACACATTCTCACAATATAACTCATGGTGCCCTTGTATGTTTTATATAGTGTAGGCTAACTAACCTCATAGTTAGAATCCTTTTGCCTGGGCCACATAGCTAGTTCCAGGCTACTGTGGACTCTAGAGTAAGGCTCTATCTCAAAATTAACAAAAGAAAAGCAAAGAAGTAAATGATGTTAGTGAATGTGAATGAGTTGATACATAAGTATATTTGTCAAAGTGTTCAGCACACAGTAAGAATTAAATGTTAGATATTAAAACTATAATCCTAATGCCAAACCAAAAGGACAAAGTATATTAGAAAGGTCAAGTTTCATTTACCGCACCAATTGTACTCATAGAATTTTTCACTTAAAACATACATTAAAGAGCTGATAAGGTGGTTCAACAAGTAAAGGGGCTTGTTGCCAAGCCTTATAACCTGAATTTGATTCCCCAGGATATACATGGTGGAAGGAGAAAACTGAGACACCTAAGTTGTCCTCTTGCCTCCACAAGAATTCTGAGGTATTCACCCACCTCTCCCCTGGATGGATAGTTAGATAGATAGATAGATAGATAGATAGATAGATAGATGGATGGATGGATGGATGGATGGATGGATGGATGGATGGATGGATAGATAGATAGATAGATAGATAGATAGATAGATAGATAGATAGATATTTTAATTGGGTCACTTAGGAAAATCAACCCTTACTTTTTCATTGATTTACAGAATCTTGAGAATCTGGCAAAATGTGGTGGAAACTCCCCAAGAAAAACAACACTGTAATGGACTGAATAATGGTTCATAATGTGTTCTTAGTATAATCCCTAGGACCGGTTAACAGGATGTACCTGGAAAAAAAAAAAGACCCTTCATAGATGTCGTAAAATTTGGATCTTAAAATGAGGAGGTCATCTTGAACT
The DNA here is from genome assembly GCA_964023405.1 of Apodemus agrarius. Taxonomy (NCBI): domain Eukaryota; kingdom Metazoa; phylum Chordata; class Mammalia; order Rodentia; family Muridae; genus Apodemus; species Apodemus agrarius. The sequence goes on along the minus strand of OZ030010.1, from coordinate 105,759,776 downwards.
TTCCAGGTGGGTCCTAAATCAAACACCCAAGTGTCCTTAAACTCATAGTGAAAGGAAGAACAGAGGAGGCAGTGAAGGAATAGGAAGAGATGGGACTGATCTACAAGTCAAGAAATGCTGGCAGCCACCACTAGCAACAAGACACATACTTTAATCTAAAACCTCCTCAGGAACCTTGACTCCACTCGAACCTTGCTTTGGATTTGGTGCCCAGTCCTGTGGGGGTGGGGTGGGGTGGGGAGTGGGTTCTCTGTTTTGCAAGTCACCAACTTCATGGTCAAAATCTTTCTTTCTTTCTTTTTCTTTCTTTCTTTCTTTCTTTCTTTCTTTCTTTCTTTCTTTCTCTCTTCCTTCCTTCCTTCTTTCTTTCTTTCTTTCTTCTTTCTTTTTTCCTTCAATCCCACTAACTCCTCTCTCTCTCTCTCTCTCTCTCTCTCTCTCTCTCTCTCTCTCTCTCTCTCTTTTACATTCCATTTGCTGTCTCCCCTCTGGGTCCCCTCCTCTCAGAGTCCCTCCCACTCACCCCTTCTCTCCTCCTTCTTGCACAAGTCTCTGCAGGGTTAGGCTCATCTTCTCCAAATGAGGCCAAGCAAATCAGCCCTGTTAGGAGAACTTATTCCACAGACAATCAACAGAATCAGTGAGAGCCCTCGCTCCAGTTGTTGGGGGAAATGATAAGTAGACTGAGCTACACATTTGCTACATATGTGCCAGGGGCCTTGGTGGCTTAGTCTCAGAAAGCCCCCAAAGGTCCAGGTTAGTTGACCCTATTGGTTTTCGTGTGGAGCTCCTGTCCCCTTTGGGGTTTTCGATCCTTCCCCTACCTCTTCCAAAAGAGTCCCTGCTTTCCCAATATTTGACTGTGGTTATCTGCATCTGTTTCAATCAGCTGCAAGGTAAAGCCTCTCAAAGGACAGCCATGCTGGGCTCCTGTCTGCAATAATAACAGAGCATCATTAATAGTGTCGGTACTTGTCCATCGGATGGGTCTCAAGTTGGGCCATTCCTTGGTTGTCTATTCCTTCAATCTGTGTTCCATCTTTGTCCCTGCATTTCTTTTAGTCAGGACAAATTTTGAGTCAAAAGTTTTGTGGCTGTGCTGGTGTCATCCCTCCATGGGTGTTCTTGCCTGGCTACAGGAGTAGACTCTTCAGGTTCCATATCCCCATTATTATGAGTCTCAGTTAAAGTCATTTTCATTGACTCCTAGGAGCCTTCCCAATCCCAGATCTCTGGCACTTCCTAGAGACTTCCCACCATCTCACTCCCACACCCCCACACAGCAGCTTCAGATTTCAATTCATTATCCTGGTCCTCTGGCCCTCTCTCCTGTCTCTCCCCACACTTAGCCTTATGTCCCCATTTTCCTCCCCATCCCCTCTCTCACCCGGTTCCCTTTATACATCTCCTACAACTATTTCATTTTCCCCTTCTAAGTAAGATACAAGCATTTCTTAGGCCCTCCTTCTTGTTTAACTTCTTTACGTCTGTGGGGTATGTCATGGGTATTCTGAACTTTTTGGCTAATATCCACTTATCAGTGAGTATATACCCTGCATGTCCTTTGGGGTCTGAGTTACCTCACTAAGGATGATGTTTTCTAGTTCTATCCATTTGCCTACAAAATTCACGATGCCCTTGTTATAATAGCTGAATAATATTCTATTGTGTAAATGTTCCACATTTTCTGTAACGATTCATCATTGGAGGGACATCTGGTTTACTTCAAATTTCTGGCTATTAAAAATAAAGCTGCTATGAGCATATGAGCAGATGTCTCTGTGGTATAGTGGAGCATCTTTTGGAGCAGTATAGCTGGGTCTTCAGATAGAACTATTTCCAATTTTCTGAGAAAATGCCAGATTGATTTCCAGAGTTCTTGTACAAATTTGCAATCCTACCAGAAATGAAGGTGTGTTTCCCTTTCTCCACAACCTCACCAGCATGTGCTATCATTGAGTTTTTGATCATAGCTATTCTGAGAGCTGTAAGGTGAAATCTCAGGGTCATTTTGATTTGCATTTCCCTGATGAGTAAGGACTTGGATAATTTCTTTTAAGTTCTTCTCAGCCATTCAAGATTCCTCTGTTAAGAATTCTCTGTTTAGTTCTGTAGACAATTTTTCATTGGGTTATTTGGTTTGTTGGTATCTAACTTCTTGATTATGTTATATATTTTGAATATTGGCCTTCTGTCAAATATAGGGTTAGTGAAGATCTTTTCTGTAGGCTGCCTTTTTGTTCTATTGACAATGTGTCTTTTGCCTTATAGAAGCTTTTCAGTTTTATGAGGTCCCATTTATCAATTCTTGATTTTAGAGCCTGAGTCATTGGTGTTCTCTTCAGGAACACCATTTACCAATGGTCTCCCATACCAATGAGTTCAAGAATATGCCCCACATTCTGTCCTGTTAGATTTATTGTATCCAGTTTTATGTTGAGGTCTTTGATCCACTTGGACTTGAGCTCTGTGTAGGATGATAAATATCAGTCTGTTTGCATTCCTCTACATGCAGACAGACACTTAGTCCAGGACTATTTGTTGAAGATGCTTTCCTTTACTCCACTGTACGGTTTTGTCTTGTTTGTCAAAAAACAAATGTCTATAGATGCGTGGGTATATTTCAGGGCCTTCGATTCGATTCCATTGATCAAACTGTCTGTTTCTATACCAGTATCATGTATTTTTTAAAATCACTATTGCTCTGTAGGACAGCTTGAAATCAAGGATGGTGATTCCTCCAGAAGGTCTTTTATTGTTCATGATTGTTTTAGCTATCCTAGATTTTTTTTTCACATGAAGTTGAGAATTGCTCTTTTAAGGTCTGCAAAAGATTGTGTGGGAATTTTAATGGAAATTGCAGTAAACTACTAGAAGCCCAACAGACATTCTCCAAGATGTTGATTCCAGACAGTCTGGAGCCCAGGTAGGGAAACATTGCTTTAATCCTCTCTTATCACTCAGTAATCTGGGACCAGAGACTCAGATAAGCCCATAGTTAGATTTTGGCTTTGTGGAATGAGGGCTGCTGTTTGCAACCCAAAGGAACTGGTGAGATAAGCAAAGCAGCTGGATCCCAGGAAATGCAGATTTACTAGCTGAGCCTTGAAAATCAAATAGTAGGACTCTATCAGCAAGGGAGTGCTTCCTGCTTCTCCAAGATCCCTGCTTTTCTCTCCCTAAACACTTATAAACTAGAGAACATAGTCATCTTGAAAAAATTTTAAAAAGTACATTTAAAAATTCCACAATGGTAGTGGGCACACCATTTGCACAAGTGAATTTAAGCCTTGAAGACACGCAGAATTAAGAGATCATCTGCACAGAGAAGAATAAAGCAGGGGGGAGAAGGAGAAGCTTCACTGTGGTGGACACCAAGCTTGAAACTAGATCTAAAGAAAATCTCTGTTCTGACAATGTGGAAATCAGGAGGTGGTATTATTGGGATCCTAGTGTGGGTTGAGTTACCCCAATACCTGTAATTTAAATTCATTTGGATATAGGAGATTTTAAGTTGACCACATCAACTTAAGGTGAAGTGATCTGCTTACCTAAATGTGACTGCTCTGTTTCTTAGATGATAAGACAGAGCTCCAAAAGGGAGAAATCATGTGCAGATGGGGACATCCAGAAGGCAGATGGCCATTTGATGATGCAGGCAGAGATTGGAGTTACTGTATCAGAAGTCAAAAAACACCTGGGGCTACCAAAAGCCAGAGAATGAAGGTAAAGTTCTCCTCTGCGGGCTTCAGTGCAAGTCTGGTCCTGACAGCAGCTGGCGTTTAAACTTCTGGCCTGAAAAACTGTGAGATAGCGTCCTTTGATTATGTTCAAGCCAGATGGCCTGTTTTTTTGTTATGGCATGTCTAGCAAATGAAAATAACACTCTTTTGGCTTTGCATAAGACATTTACTGGACAACTAATAGCCAGGCACTATGCTAGATACCGAGAAAATTCTAAAATAAAACAGGTTCTTTTCTTCCTTCCAAAGAGTATTCAATTTTGACTGAAGGCTTAGGAAGTTTATAGAGATTTACAAATGTCTTTGCCCAACCACTGACTTACCAACTCCATCTATATTTTCTTAATAGTTCATGTATGTAGAGTATATAAGGAGCCCTAAAGGTTTGATTTCACCTGGCATTTCAGAAACATCTTTCACCCATCTCCTCCCAATTCAGAGATGACCAAATGGACAACTTGCATTTTCTTTCCTGTCCTTATGTTTCCCGATGAATTAATTCATATTCTCAGTAACATCTTTTCTGTTCCAAAATTAAGAACTCCAGCATACGCTTTATGAAACTCTGTGCAGAAACCACACCGTGGCACTGTTTCATTCCCAGAATTTAATAAAATGCACAGTTTATTTTATGTCACGATGTGAAGCATTTACTTCATGGTTTACGGTGTGTGTGTGTGTGACGCACATGTAAGGCCAATTAATAGTCAATCTCAGGACTGGGAACATAGCTTAATTGTGAACCACTTGCCTAGCATATGTGAAGTCCTGATTTTAATCTCCAGCAAAACACACACAAATACACACACACACACACACACACACACACACACACACACATCAACTTAAGAAACAGGAACTAAGTAAAGTATGCTTTAGGCCCTTGCTGCCATTATGAAGTAGGACCAATTTGTTTTTATTTCATACCCATATTTATGATTACTGAGACATCTGTTTTTCATTTTTGTTTTTGATTTTTGTTTGTTTTTGAGACTTGGAGGATAGAACTCAGAGCCTTGAATATGCTAATCAAGAACTCTACCACTGAGCTCTGTTCTCAGTCCCAGACCTCATCATTTTCTATCAGGTGCCTCTTCCTACCCACTGTAATGTACTTTGCTCTTTGATTCTTGTCATGTTCTTGCCTTCATTAGCATAGAAACTGAGCTTGGGATGTACTAACTAATAAAAAGTATATTGCCTTGAAGTATGACTCTCAAAACAGCAGATACTTGTGAGTGCTACCATGCCCATTTTGTTTTGTTTTGTTGTTTTGTCCAAGCATCGCACTGCACAATATAGGTTGATATAGAACTTCTCATGTAGCCTGAGTTGGCTTTGTATTGACGTCCTCCTGGCACAGCACTCCTAGAATTACAGACATATGTCACTCGGCCTAGTGAACAGTTAGAGATCAAAAGGCCCTAAACACTAACTAGAATTTAGCTTACGTGACTAACTGGCAGGCAGCAGGTGAATCCTTTGGGGTAGAGGTTGTAAATCCTTTCCTGTTTATTTTCTTGGTTCCAACAGATATACATTGAACATGTAGCTTACTGTGTCACATCTATTCTTTCGTGTAGTTTTTAGCAACCCATGTTTAAGAACACGTTGGCATTCTAACTGCAACAGAAAGGAAATAGAGAATCAAACAGTGGTAATAACTTGCCCATAGGCAGATAGCAAGACGATGCCAAAGTTAGAACTGCTTTCCTACGTTTCTGTTTCCAAATTTGATATGATTCTTTAATACCTCACTGACTTATTAGATTTGTTCTAGATGGAAAGAATGCCTCCCCCATGCAAAACTCACTCAGCATCTTAGAGGATGATACATGAGTACCTTAGCCTGCCCTTATCCTCAAAGGTACATTCTAAAGTCAACAGTGGTTGCATATATCCACAGATAATGTCAAACCCTAGATATTCTCTGTTTTCTCCTATGCATATATAACTACAATAACGTTTAGTTAGTACATTAGACATTATACTATGGGTTACATGTAAAGTGTCCCCGATAGGCTCATGTTTTAAACAACTCTTCTTCATCTGGTAGTACTGATTTTGAGGGAGATCTACGGAGCCTTTCAGTTGTGGGCTACCTAGAAGATGGTATTTTTGGTGAGGGTCCAGTGGGGATGGTATCAGGATTACGCAAAGACTGTACTCACTTTTGGTTCTGACCCATGCTCCCACTCTCTGCATTCTAATTTGCCCTGCCACAGCTATGGATACAGCAGCCACAGGCACTTAACTGTGAGTTAAAATAAATCTAAATATTAAATAATAATAATAATAATAATAATAATAAATTAATAATAAATATTTCCTCTGTCATGTGTTTGGTGGAAGCAATTAGAAAATCCACTTATACATCAAGTAAAAAATCTAACAATGACATTTAATGAAAAATAGAACAATGATAACAGTGTAGTATAATAAAATCTTTAATACAACTACTGGTGCATCTGGGGTCCTTTGTTAAGCAAACTGGAGGCTACTTAAATACAAGCATAGGTGATATGGGAACCAGCATTACTATGTTGCTTACAAGCAGGTAGTGTTCACAGTTTAAACTAAAGGGATGATTTATTTTCTGGGCAATAAGGAGAAGGGCAGTGTGAGACTTTCTTATGCTACTCAACATCAGCCAATGTAAGGCTTATGAATTCCTTCTTATCACAGTGGATCTCATTCTGTGTCCTACACTGATCTGGCACTCACTCCATTGCTCACTTTGACTTCAAAGTTACAGTCATCCTCCTGCCTTAGCTTCCTTGGTGTCAGGTTTACAGTGTAAGCAAGCGTGTCAGACTTATGTTTTTTATTTATTGCAAATTCTATCATCTTTCTAACTCTGATTGGCCTTGTGAAACTAAAGCCATGGAAAACAAAACCATGCTTAAGATATGACTAGTGAGGAGCATGTCTAGGTCTCCTAAGGACTTAAAATCTACTCTCAGAAAAACATATCAGGGAGACACTGCCCCCCAACCCCCATGGCCAGACTGTGGTGCAAGCTATGATGCCCAGTGCTCAGGCATGAGAGCCATCAGGATTGGGGAGAAGGAGAGACTGCCACTGTTTTAACTCAGATACTGCCTTGCAAATGAAAGTCTGAAGGCCTATTTCCTTTTAAATGTCTGTTTTCCCTCAGAAAGCAGTTGCCCTCTGTTCACTTCCTTCAATTCCCCTCAATTCCCTAGGAACTTAGCTGTTTCATTTAGTTCTTTTATTTCCCTGTTGGAAAAGAAATCCTCACATAGCCAGTGCTTGCTCTTTCTAACAATGAGAAGTTTCTATAGATACTTCTGATATTTACTCTTTGCTCATAGAGAGTCCCACACACCAAGACCTTCTCCAATTTTTAGATCATCTGCAATCTTTATGCCTTCCTTTTCTGTATATACTAACTCTCCATAAGGGAATACAACATTAGCCTCTCATATGCCACCATAAACAAGTTCTAACTATTCACCCGCATATTTCTGTTACACAGACTTTGAAGAATACACTATGCATAGATATTAGTCATACCAAAAAAAGGACATGCCATTCCCCTCAAAAAAAGTCACTATAAGAAATACAGATAGCTCAGCGGTTAAGAGCACTGACTGCTCTTCAGAAGGTCCTGAGTTCAAATCCCAGCAACCACATGGTGGCTCACAACCATCCATAATGAGATCTGATGCCCTCTTCTGGTGTGTCTGAAAACAGTGACAGTGCACACACACACACACACACACACACACACACACACACGTGTGTGTGTGTGTGTGTGTGTGTGTGTGTGTATACATATATATGTATATATATATATATATATATATATACATATATAATAAATCTAAAAAAAAGAAAAAAGAAACACAGATAGCCAAGCTGTATTGGTTAGGGTTACTTTGCTGTGCTGAAACACCAGGATCAAAAAAACATGGATGCTTAAAAAATTTATTTGGCTAAGGATTCCATATCACATCTCATCAATTAAGGAAACCAAGACAGACACAAACAGGCAAGAACCTGGAGGCAGTAGCTGATGCAGAGACCATGGAGGACTGCTGCTTACTGGATTGCTCTTCCATGCTTGCTTTCTTATAGAACCGAAGACTGCCAGCCCAGTGATGGCAACAGTCACAAATGGGCTGGCTGGGCCCTCCCCGACCAATCAGTAAATACCAAAATGCCCTACAGTTAGATCTCATGGAGGCATCTTCTCAACTGAGGCTCCCTCCTCTCAGATGACTTCAGCTTGTGCCAAGTTGATGTAAAACTACTCTACTACTAAGCTCATCCGTACCCAACACACACACACACACACACACACACACACACACACACACACTGAGCATCACATAGAACCTTAGTTTAGTAATCTTGCACACTTCCACTTACATAGTGGAAAGATTCTATTTAAGTATTTATGAAGCACAGCTTTCAATGATATGACCGAGGGACTTGAGGGTGAGATTGGAGAAAATCATAAAGTAAAAGCCAGGGGTAATGAGAGCCTAAAAATTGAACAGGAACACTGGCCATGGAATAGTAACTTGAGATATTTGTGTGACTGATGGAAAATAAATGATGAGAGAGCGGGGAGATTTTTGTTGGTCCGCTGTGGTTCTAGCTTGGGTAATTAGGCAATTAGATCCACCATGATAGCATTCACCATGTTAGAAGATGTAGGCAAAGGCATATGGCAATTATGTGATATTATAGATTTTATGTCTTGCTTTGGGGAAAGCAGGATCTAGTCTTTCTGCGATTCTCTTGGGAAAGAATTGGGCTTTTCATGATTTGCTTTAGAGAGGAAAAAGATGTCAGGAAAACTGGAAGGCAGAAGGAAAGGGAGAGAGAAGAAAGAGAACGGGACAACCTGAGGTTATTTGATTCAAGGATCTTCAAAAGAAATCTAGGAGATGTTATTGGGCTTGGAGTCACTGCTCATAATGTTCCTTGTCAGTTTTCGAGACAAGAAAACATCTTTGCTTGCTGGTTCGAAAATGTAGCTCAGTTGGTAAATAGCTATGTTGCATGAAAGTCTAGAGTCAATTCTAGCAGTGCATGAAACATGTGTGATGCTGAACAGCTGTAACCTCAGCCCTCAAAAGATGGAGGTAGGGAGATCAGAAATTCAAGATAATTTTGTTTACAAGGCTTATTTGTGCCCAGGCTGGGATATATGAGTCCCTGTCATATATTTATGTCTTGGGCTTCTAAATTCTTGAGACTGTGAAAATAACTTTCAAGTATCTTCGAAAAATTTTCATCGAGTAACCCGTCTTAGCCCAGTCTAACTACACTTGACTGAGCAAGTGTGCACTGTATCATTTTTAAATCATCATAGATACCGCTGCTAAGGTATTCCTCACAGGGTAATAAAAGATCTAAGAAAATCGAGCTTGGTACTCGTCAGTCTTGTTCCTGGCTAAATACCACACATGCACCAAGGGCATTGGATGGCTTCCAAAACCTCCTAAAGAACAAGTTCCAATTGCTCTGGATGACATTCAAGTTCCTCAATAATTTGTTCTAACCTTACGTAAGTAAACTCAAGTTTTGCAAACACACATAGAAACTGTCTGGTACAACTAGGCCAGTCTACTTTCTTGTAGTACAAACAAACCAGACAGTTTTACAGTAGAGCTTTAATATCATTATTATTTATAGAGGTAGGAAAATGTGAAAATTTTCCTCACCCATCATAAGCATCACAGCTGACAGCTACCTTACAAATTAATGAGGGAAAGACATAACTAATTTATCGAACCAAAAATTACAAGGGCACGATTTTCAACAATGAAGGCCCAAGGACCCAAGGAAAACTCTTCCGTACTCATATTAAGTGAACGATGGACATCTACATAGAAATGAGATTAGGCAAAAGGAAATGATATCTGAGAGATAGACTGAGGGGGAAACCCAGAAAGGCCTGTTTATTCAGATTTTTCTTGGTCTTTTTAAGGAACCATCTTCCCTTGCGAATATGGAAGGGAGGAGAATGTGGCCTTGCTAGATTTTATGTCTTGCTTTGGGGAAAGCAGGATCTAGTCTTCCTGTGATTCTCTTGGGAAAGAATTGGACTTTTCATGATTTGCTTTAGAGAGGAAAAGATGTCAGGAAGGCAGAAGGAAAGGGAGAGAGGAGAAAGAGAAAGGAACCTGAGACTGGGTGGCTGCAGATCCCGTCTCCTCCATGCCAAGTGTGCTGAAGCAGCACACTCTTTAGAGCACACTCTTTCCTATCAGCTTCCTTCCGTGTCTCCACTCAGGCTGTGCTCTTTGACTGCCATCCTCTAGCTACCTTACTCATTCACAGACTCGTCGCCGACCACCTGCTGTGCATCCTGATCAAATCCATAAAGCCACTTCCAACTGCTTCTCTACTTTTGGAAACAGGGTTACAGTACCCATGTATTCGTAAATGGAAATGAGGGCTAAAAGTGCACAAGAGAAAATGATAGAAAATGGAAGCAATTCGGCCACGTGAATTGTTTCCGTGAACCGCCTGTGTAGTTATTTAAGCATCTTGTCTCTCTTGTGATATCTGAGGTTACAGACACTGGGTCACCATCTTATGTTAAGTATTTACTAGTCCTTCCGTAGTTTTGTTTGGACTAAGGGCTAATGTTCTTTAGAGTTGGCTGTTATTTGTTAGGAGAGGCCATCCCTGATAACTGTGAATGTAGTGCACCAGGAAAACCAATGAGAGTAAGATTAAATTCGGCCAAAATACATTTTAGCAGAGATTAGCCCTTCTGCTGAGTAAGCTGAGCCCCAGTAAACTGATCCTGCCTTCCTCCGAAGAGCTATGGAAATAAATCACCTTGTGGGTGAAACAGAGTTAGCCTTCGCTTGCAAGGGGATTTTAAGTGTCTCTGTGGTTTAGCTGTCTGCAAAAAATCTCCCTGTATTTAACATCTGCTCTGTCTTCAAATTACCCTGAGCATTTTTCCAAGACTCTCCGAACATGAGCAAGGAACCCTCATTTTGTAAAGTGTCCACCAAAGCCAAAGGGACATTAATTAGATGCAGGAAGGAAAGGAGGCAGGGAGTTGGTTTGCAAAGGAAGTTAGTTTATTCTCTGGGAAAGAAGTGAAACATGAGTTCAGGGAGAAAAAAAAAACTTTAATTCTCAGTGGCTAGACTAGCAAGTAAGTGGAAGAGTTAGAAGACATGGTAAAACAGGGTGATAGAGAGGTCAAATTTTTCCTGTAACATTGGAAGGGAAGGTGACGCAATCACCACCGCCTCAAAACACTTTGAAGAAAGGTTTCTCTGGGAAGCACTATTTACTAAATATTTCAGACTTTGTGAGCCACTTTTCTGTAATCTCCGTCATGTTTTAACGTTTGCAGCATCCAGACATTTAAAACATGTAATGAATTAAAGAATCTTGAACAGAGTTGCCAAAACCAGCAGCCACTGAGAAAATCATTTTTGCCTATCCTTGTTCAAGATGATAGCAATTGTTTAAGTTTCGATTCCATCTCTGCTTGAAGAAAAACTCATCGGACAGCTGTGGTCCAATAAGCAAAAGAGGTATTGGAAATCTAGGGTAAAAATAGTCCTGATTCAGAATGAGGGAAAGACTTATTCTGGCCCTACCTGACTGCTCCCAAGCAGGGAGAACTAGCTGGAGAGGGAACATGTTGAGTAAATCTAAGGGTCTGTGCAAAAGCTATACAATGTGGAGAGGAAAAAAAAAAACCACTGTTGAGTGTGATTTAAATAGGACACTGAGCATCTGGCCAAATTCAAGCTGGAGAACTCCCCCGGGAACCTTGAGTAGAGACCCAAGCAGTCTGGAAACTGAGGTCAAGGGGAGGCAAATGCAGAAGAGTTTTTTTTCCTTCTTTTTAACCACAAAGGCAGAGAAAAAGTTCTGGATTTTGTATTGTAATTACCGGTTGGAGGCAGAGCTTTGGGAATAAGTGAAATCTCTGCAAAATATAACTTACCTGCCTGGGATCCATCTAAAATACCTCATAAGGTAAAAACCTTGGTGCATGTAAAGAAATTATGCCTGAGAAATTGGAGTCTGGGGACACTGGGAGTTCTGGTGCTGAGGATGGAGAGGTTGGCAATATGCCCTTTCCCCTCCCACCACAACTTTTCACTGGGACAACAAAGCAGGCTCAGAAGGTAGAAGCAAGGTAGCATGGAAAAAAAAAACCCTTGATAATAAGCTTTTCAGAAAGCAAAGGAAGGGCTCCCCCAGATGCTGACTGAAAAGACTGGAGGGCAACAAGTCTTAAGCCAAGATCAACTTGTCAAGATAGGAAGAACAATGCTTTTCCCCGACCCAGCAATAGCATGAGGCTAGGGGGTTTTAAGACAGGATCAATTCTTGGAGCCTTCCTGGCAGGGGAGGGAGGGACAGCGTGGGTGGTAACCACACTAACCACAGGTGTCCTGAAAATAACCATTGAGTTCATTTTCTAAGGTGTTTTCTTAACTGTTGTTTGATCTGAAGCTCACAACAAGACAGTACAATACCAAGACATGACAGTGATTTTCTCAGTTCTTGTTTTCCAGAAAAATTGATGCTCTGAAAGGTTAAGCTACTTGTTTGAGTCTGCACAGCTTATATAAGTAGCATTACCAGAGTCAAATCCCTTCTTCTTGCCCCCTGTCTCTGTCTCCCACTTCTCTCTCAGTTCAGTTTGTTTTGTTTTGTATTTTGAGATAAGCTCTTGCTAATGCAGCTCAGAAGAGCCTGCCCCCCCCCAAACTTCTGGTTCCCCTGCTTTGCCCTTCCTTGTTCTAGGATTATAGGTGCCTATGACCACCCCAGGTTTTGGTCAGTTAACTGACATCCTGATTATACATATTTATGGGATGTGATGTGATTTTTCCTCCACAACTGTTCAAGTTGTTTAATAATCAAATCAGGCTGGTCAATACAGCCATCACTTACCATTTCTTTGTGGTAAGCACATCCAAAAAATCTTCAGAAACTTTGAAATCTATAATGCATTACTGTTAACTAGTTATCCCACTGTACAATATGATCGCCAAGGCAGTTTCTATCTAAATGTAGCTGTGTCCATGTCAAACAACGGCTCCCCTACATTGCCAATACAATACAGCTTTTCCACCAGGGAAAGAGATGACTAACAGAGTACATGCTTGGAAGAAGTGATCCAGTTGGAAGAAGCGCAAATGACAAACTAGACAAAGAAGGGAGGGAAAGCTAGGGAAAAGAAGCATTTCAGAGAACCATTCATGAAAAAGACCTTTAAATTGAAACTATTGTGAATCCAGTGTCTGTGTTTCAAGAAAACAGGGACCTGAGACTTATTGAGGACAACCAGGGAAAATCATGACATGGAAGGCAGGACAGTTTTGAGGAGTTATGTAGGGCAGAGAGCACTCTAAAGGAGTTGTTTTTGCTGCTCGTGGTGAGAGTAGTTGTCTTGAATCTGACTTAAATGCGAAATAAGATTATAAATTACTCAGTTCCAACAAAATAAAACAAAAAGAGTGTTATCATGGAACAATTCCTATCTTCCCCCAAACCTTGATTTACTATGTAATATATGATACAAATAACAGGTTCTCGGTTTAGTAGACACAGCAGCTACGCACACACACACAGTCAGCACTTCGGAAGACCCTGCAGTTGAGCTGGCTATGCAAAATAATTATCCCAAAGCAATGTGATAAGTAATCTGACAGAGATAGGAACTCAAAGGACAACAGAAAAGGGAAGCGAGGTAGAACCTGTGCTGCTAACTCAGCTCTAGCTCCCGGGACACCTTCACCTAAAGCCTGCACTACTCCCGTAGGAGGAGAGGCGCAATCATTGAAGTGCTGAAAACACTGCATCTCAGGAAACACAAGACTTGGTGAAATTAAGCACACAACATGTGAAATGGAAGTCGCGCGTCTATTGTTCAGTAGGAAGGTAAAACTTGCCATTTTAAGCAATCAAACTAGAAAATAATGAAGGGGGGAGCGAAGAACTGCATCTCCCTCTCCCAAGCTGACCCAGTCTTCTGAAAAGGAGACAATAAAAGTAGAGAGTTGGACCTGGTGAGATGTCTGATCACATACATTTGCCTAGCAACCTGACTTTCATCACCTGAGATCATGGAAAGATGGAAAGAGCCATCACCACATTGTTCTCAGGCTTCCACATGGCACACACAGCCATATACATGAGATAAACACACATTAAAAATAATATATATTATTTAAAACCTCAAGAGGATGGGATATCATACTTGTGAGAAATGTTTGGTTGGTTAATGTCACCTGACTGAGACTATGACAAGAAGAGTGGTTTGTAATGTCAAGAGTCCACATTCATGTTCTCTGACCCTAGAAATAGCGAGAGGGAAGTTCATCTGAATGAGGTGAAATGGCCTGGTCAGGACCACCCTACACTAATTTTTTTCCATGTAGGTAGTTGCTATGGAGAAAACCATAATAGGAACAAACAGTCAGGATGGAATGGAATAAATAACAAGAGTCCCAAATACTTTGTTTTAGCCATTTACTGTCCATTATAAAGAAATGACCTAGATTTGCTGGAGTTTTACTGAAGAAATTATTACCTTATTAAAATCTAGTAGTACTGGGGCTGGAGAGATGGAACCAGGTTCAAGTCCCATCACCCACAAGGCTCAAAACTGATGAGGGAATCCAATACCCTCTTCTGGCCTATATGGGTAGTAGACATGTGTAGTCACAGACTTACATGCGAACACCTACAAACATAGAATAAATAAGTAAAACTAAATTATATATAATAGTACTATTATTACTAATATAGCTACTCTATCCCAGAAAACCGTGAATCCTTACAAGTCCTCAAATACCTACCTTCCATTCTAACATCCCTTCAAGATGTAACATTAGGCAGGAAGTTAGCAATCTGAGACATGAAAGATTACATGGATCTATTGAATTTCACACAACTAATTGGCTATGTGGATTCTAATCTAGTTCCCTGTGGTTGGAAATCTCTTTAATTCTTCCACTTTATGAAGTTGTCCCCGTTACCCCTCACTGGACCACCCTTTCCCAGTTTATTCACAGCATGAGTGTTCTAATACGCCACGACGCCTGTTTCTCTCAGGACTCCATCTTTTCACTCAGGTCCTGGCAAAACACTGTAAACCTTATAGAGAAGCGTGCCAACACTTAGAAAATTTGTACAGCTGTGCCCACATGACCTTAAATTTCTTAGCATAATCGGAAATCTAGTAATTTAGAGACAGCATCTGCTTAAGAATTTTCAACATTTTGATAAAACAATTCATTGCTTTAGATTTGAGACTACTCAATAGGAACAGTAAACTTTGTGGCTGCCTTGGTGACCAATACCTTGTTTTGCAGAACTAAGAGTCCTGAGTTTGAGATCGGTGTGGCCTTCATTGAATATTCTAGTCTAGCTTGTGGTACATAGCCTGAATCTGTTTCATGTAAAGAGAGAAAGACAGAGAGAGAAATAGATGAAGATAGATAGATAGATAGATAGATAGATAGATTGATAGATAGATAGATAGATAGACAGGCAGACAGAGAGACAGATAGGTTGGTAGACAGAGCACATGCATTCTGGATAGCTTGTTGTGCACATTATTACAAACAGCTGTGTGAACTAATATTTGTATATACATATCATTTTATCTTTGCCACCATCCTCTCACATGGGCACTATTGGTCTCCATATTTTATTATAATTTGTTTTTTGTTTGTTTGTTTGCTTGAGACAAGGTCTAACTATATACCCTTGGTTGGCCTGGAATTCTGTTTTCAGACAAGGTTGACCTTGAAATCATATAGATGCAGCATCCTCTGACTCCTTCTAGGATTAAAGGTGTGTATCATTACACCTAACTCATTTTATTTTATTTTACTTTATTTTATTTCACTTTATTTTATTTTATTTTATTTTATCTTATTTTATTTTGTGTGCATGCATGCTTGTGCTTATGGGTGTAGTAAGTGAGAGCCATTTATTTTCTTTTATCCTACTCTAAGAGTGCGAGACTTACAGATGCATGTTGCATATTTAATTTTCCGTGAGTTTGAGGGAAAGAGTATAAACTCAGGTCCTAACACTTGTTCAATAAGTGCTGTAACAGAGCCATTTCCTTGGCCTGGTACCCATATTTTACAGCTGAAGAAATGTGAACCCAAACCTTTCCCAAAGTTACAAAGATAGTGAACGGCATAACAAAAACAACGGAAAAGACATCTTTGGGATGTTGAACCATCCACCTACTCTGCTGATAAGAGTGAATGAGGTGAGCCTCACATCTAGTTCCTGAGAGCACCAGACCAAGTCCATCATCCTGCTTCCTGGAATGCTTTATGGCTTCGTATCAGGCTTCAGGCCAGGACCTCTTCCCCCTTAATCCTCACAACAATCCCTTATGGCAAAGAATTTGCCCTGGTTTTAAAGGTGAGGAAGTTGAAGTCCGTGATGATTAAGTAATTTACCTCCTCATTAAATTGTGGCTCTGGGTTGGAATCCAGGCTCGGGTGGCTGGAGCAAATCTCTATGCCTTTTCTA
Organism: Apodemus agrarius; assembly: GCA_964023405.1. NCBI lineage: Eukaryota > Metazoa > Chordata > Mammalia > Rodentia > Muridae > Apodemus > Apodemus agrarius. Next base: position 105,743,505 of record OZ030010.1, on the reverse strand, counting down.
CCAGGGCTCACAATTATGGCTTACTATTTAACCCTTCCTAGGTTAGGTATTTATACCTTAACAATGGCCTTCCTGTGTGAATTTCACAGGACAGTGGCAGACCTAAAAAAAAAAAAAAAAAAAAAAACAAGGCTGATTGAGGCCTGTAAGGTAGGCCTGTTTTAAATCACACTGCTGTGGCATTGACCAACCTTCCCTAAAGTTCCAAAAGTAAAGCAGCAAGCCAGAGAAGATAAATCTTGACTCCAGCCTTAGCATTATTCGCCTCCAACTGGGATAACTAGTTTCATACAGTCTGGTAACTACAAAAACAGAATTCAGAATCAATCAAGAGTTTATTTGCAAAGGGCAAAGTCAGAGGATGGACTTGCTGCTAACTCGGTACATTTAACATGCTTACTGGCTCAGCTGTTTGACTTCCCTCTGACTCACTTGCAGAGATTTTTTTTGTGCCCCCCTCACAGCCCACCCCCTCTTACAGTCCAGATTTTAATGTGTGCTTTTCATACACCACGCATCCCTCTTGGTCTAATAACCTAGGAATTTACAAGCAAACCCTACTTTGAGGTATGGTCAGTCTGGACTTTTGCAGAAATTCAGACTGTTGAAGGAAGGAGATATGGTATTTAGTTGAACTGACGTGAAGCCCTTCATAAATCATAAAGAGGCGAGCCCAGGTTAGTCAAACAGGACCCTAGGAGGTATTTGGGGAATAGACTTACAGGCAGTTTTATTTTCCTACATTTGATTTACTTCCAAAATCCTGAGGCTCACAAGTACCCCAGGAGTAACTTGGCTCTCAAATGCTGAGCAGGTCTCGGCCTTGGAGCAGACTTCTGGTGTTGTTTCCTGAATTCCCACATTGCTGTTTTCCACACATGTATCAGGCTTCAAACTTCCTTTGTCTGGAGAGAAAGAGAGAGAGAGAGAGAGAGAGAGAGAGAGAGAGAGAGAGAGAGAGAGAATGTGTGTGTGTGTGTGTGTGTGTGTGTGTGTGTGTTTATGTGTCTCGAAGGTGGGAAAGGTCCAAAAAAATAAGAGTTTGTAATCCCCTGCCTTATGTGTGTGCCCTCTTTGCTTCTTGTCCTGGTCACATAGCGCTTCTTTTTTTCTGGTCTGCTGGCAACTGTAAGATCAGGGATGGAGTGCTCAGAAATCAATTGGATACTGAGCTTTAGGGACCTGCCCTAGTGAAGGCAGATGTTTAGCATTTTTCTAATATGCCTGTAGGCCTTTTTTTTTCCACCTGAGGGGTTGTAGGGAGAAAGGGGCAGAACTTTCGGTAATGCCATAAATACAGAGGATTTATTTGCTTTAAAGTATTGCATACTTCTGCTCTTGTTCTTAAATATATTTAGATGGTCTGGCTGTTCACAGGGCAGTTAGAGGAAGATGTGCTTATTTTGCACACCCAGTTACTTGGTGGATGGAAAAAGATCCTCGGCGTAAAACACTGGGGTTTTATGGTGCTGAGGGATAGACTATCTACCTCGCTCTCCTTTATGCTTGGCCAGTATGTCAGGAAAAACTCACAGTGAAAGACAGGCATTTTATTAAGAGTTTCATTAGTTGACAAAGTTTGAGAAATGAAAACTTCCATGAGGTGCTTATAACTTCTATTTCTCTTAAGAAGTTTAAAGTCCTGATGACATGGGCTTGTGTGACCTATGGTAACTTTCCAGCTGCCCCTTTTACATGACTCTATATTCTATTCTTGGTAGTGTCCAATATCATAGTCTTTAAGGACACTTAGAGTTGCGAATGAGCACTACCATGATCTACTTCCCACCTTCTTCCTTCTTCTAAATGTAAACTCTTCCTCTGAAGAGTCTTTGCAAGGGCACTTGCACTACTATTCTCTTATTTGTTTGCCTTATGAACTTATATCCTGTCGGCCTGTCATATAAGTAGAGCCACACATTTGTGCCTTTGTGGCTGGTTCATTTCATCTCGCATAATATTTTCAAGGCAGACACTTCTTTTTTTTTTTTTTTAAATGTTTTTTAAAAATGATTTATGGCCGGGCAGTGGTGGCACACATCTTTAATCGCAGCACTTGGGAGGCAAAGGCAGGCAAATTTCTGAGTTCGAGGCCAGCCTGGTCTACAAAGTGAGTTCCAGGACAGCCAGGGCTACACAGAGAAACCCTGTCTCAAAAAACAAACAAACAAACAAAAAAAAAAAACAAAAAAAGCACAAAAAAAACAAAGAAAAAGAAAAAAAAGATTTATTTATTTTATGTATATGAATACACTATTGCTGTCTTCAGATACACCAGAAGAGGGCGTCAGATCTCATTACAGATGGTTGTGAGCCACCATGTGGATGCTGGGATTTGAACTCAGGACCTCTGGAAGAGCAGTCAATGCTCTTAACTGCTGAGCCTTCTCTCCAGCCCCAGATATTTCTTTTTGAATAGACTATTTTTTACAGCACAAACTTTGTACACCAAAGTAAGAATTTCATTTTATGAAAAAGGTCAAACAGGGTCTATAGTATGGGACAATGAATCTTTCGTTCTCAGATGAAAAATGCCTCTTTTTTTCCCACCTAATGGGAGAGTTTTTAATGTGTAGTACTTCAGTAACCAAGTGTCTTTACACAGGTGTTTTACAGCTAGTGGCTAATTCTCCTGGTATCCCCCAGAGGGCTTTCCATATTTTATAGGCAAGTTTTGAAGACATAGGGATGCTGTGGGGATTAGTTAAATGCGTGTGGCCTAGTTTGCTGTATAAACTCAGTCTCTGAAACTTAGTTTTCACTCTCTGCTCCTAAGGTCCACAGCTTTTACTGTCAATACCACTCATTTAGCACTTAGCATACACTTGTTAGTTGTCTTTTTATGTGTATATGCTGGAAGGCAGGAGCCAAAGTCTCATACCTTTTTGTTTTTCTTAGTCCTGTCCATAATGGCAATTCAGTCTGTGTTTGTTGATGTTGCCCTCTCCCTCCCTTTTAAGTAGAGCAGGCAATTCTGGGCTTTATACATTCAAACTCAATTTAAACAAGCTGAAAGGTTTTCAGAGTAAAAACACAGAGGAAGTCTTGCATGGCAGGAGAGGAGGAACACCTAAGACCTTAAGACACTTGGAAGACTGCCCCCTCTCCCCTGGGGAAAACAGAATTACCTAAAAACCTGTTGTTTGCCACAGGCTAAGACAACGGTGACTCACGCATCACCCGATTCACCATCAAATTTTCAACTGGTTAGTCTTATCCAAGGTTCACAGTTATTGGCTCTGATCGCTTCCGGAAAGGCATTCTGAATGTGTTTTTGAAGGCAACTTCAAAGATTATGAACAAGCATATCACACTGAACCCTCCAGGCTTTTGGCCACACAAGACTAGCAAGGACCCTCTTAATAATGAACTCAGTGAAAGTATTTTTGATGACTTATGAACAAAAGAAGAGGTAAAAGTAGTTTTTCTGATATGGAAGGGCATCTCAGACATATTCTTGAATAGACACATTCAAGGTATGCTGTGAGTGCTGACCTCACATATAGGAGACCGAATGAAGATCTCACCACCACTCAACTTAGTCTTTATTGTTCGGCTTTAATCTTTAGACCTGTATATTTTACATCTTTTCCATTTAAACAGAAGTGTTGTGCAAACAAGTTTCCTCTCGTGGTGATGATCAGGAGGAATCCTTGTAAATACAAAACAACCTCACGAGGTAGATGTTTCTATGTCTAAGTACTCAAAAAAATGTTACCTCTCCATGGGAAAAAAAATCACCTGACTAACCTCTCCTCACACATAGAGTGAATCAGACTCAGAATCCATTTTGTCACGATCCTAGCCTCTGATTCAGCAGCTACTAGAACATACTGTACACTCTGCAGCAAGTCACCCACCCACTACCTCTCTTATAGCTAGAGGGATATTTGAAGGCCCTATTTAGCATGAGACAGTGTTTCTTCTGACCAGGCCTTCCTTGGGTTGCCTTGATCAATGGTACCTCTTAAGGCTCCCATTGGGTAGGCTAGGATTGGCTGCCCCTCTCTCATTAGCATGGGTTCATGATAACAACTCGGAATTACCGGAAGCCTTTATACTTATACTTGTTTGCAATTCAAAGCATTTTCATTTTGGTGATACATAGCGTGTTTTCCTCTTTTAGCATCGGTACCACAATAGCATTAGGTGGTGGTAAAAGTACAAAACTGTTTGACAAAGAAATCTCACCCACTCTGGTTAAACGACCAGGGTAATTGATTATTCTAACTCCAGGGAACCAACTTCATATTCACTCTCAAAACGATAGGAGAAGAGTTGCCTTTCCATAGTAAACCACAGAACCTCTACAATCATGGATATAAGAGATCTGGCTTTCAAATACAATCACATGCTAGAGGCTCCACTTTGTGTATCACATAAGTGGGGAGTGATTTAGAGTGTGTGTATGAATTTCATTTTACTTTCATTCACATCTGTACCGATTAGAACACTGTACATGATAAGAAAGTTGAGGCCGAGAAATTAAAGTCCTCTAAAAGTCACACAGCCGGGTAATATGTGCTAGAGCCAAGAGCTAATTATTTCTTTGATTCCAACTTCCTCGTTATTTGCTCCCCTTTAGTGTTTGTATTTCATTGACCTAGAGCCTAAATTGCGGATCCTAACTCCCACCCCGTGTCCTGCTCTGGGATGCTGTAGCACTCAACTCTCCGTGTACTTGAGCAATATCTTTCACTGGCAGGAAATGTGAGCGCCACAATGACACTTCACGCACTTTCCCTTTCCAGGCTTAATGAACTGAGAGGAAAAAGTTATCTATGCCCAGAGAGTTGGGCAGTGCTTTAAATATAAAGTTATCTCTCAGTTGGCTAACACACTGTCGCACCCTTTCATGAGACTGAGAAGTCAGTGTCTCATCTATCCCCAGCAGAAGCTGGGGAGAACGGAGAGCTGGACAATAGTCTCTTGTTTTGTTTTAATAATTTTAAGGGCGGGTGGGATCAAAGGATAAGATTGGCAACTGAAAAGACCAATCGTAAGCCAATAGCAGGCGTGACTGGCCAATAAGTAGATGTAAAAGAATGGTGGGTGGGTCTTACTCAGGGCCAGCTCTGCCAAGGCGAGCACACCCAGCCCGGCCAAGAGGTGGAGCTTCTCCTGAGTCCCGCCCATCCCTTGGCGCCTTAGTGACCAGCCTCCAGGAGGGGGACATGGACCCTTCTAGAAATTTGGGCCAAGAGGCTGGGGAAGAAGGGGTAAGAAGATTGGGGCATGTGGAGCAGGGTGACAGAAGAAAAGGGGGGATATTGTGGGTTTTTGCCTTGGGTGAGCTGCCAGCTGGTCAAAGGAAACAAGAGAGGGGGACGAAGAACTGTTCCTGAATTTTGTGTCGCTTTGACTCTGTGCCGGTTTTTTTTTTTTTAATGCATTTCTATGATTTTTCTTCCTCCCGCCATGGGGCTGGGAGCTGTGCTGACTCTCCCACGCGTCTCTGCTGCTCTGCCGCCATAGACTATTGAAGTCTTTGAAAATAAAAGAATAAAACAACCTACCAACCAAACAAAACCAAAAATCAAACCTGTGCCTTTCTTTCTTCCGCTTTAATTCCAGTACACACTATCGGAACTACCATCACCAAGTAGAGTCTGCCGCGTGGGAGGACGGAAGAGCCTGCTCGTTATCCTAGATCTCTCCCAGACCCCTGAACCTAGCCAACGTTGCAGATCAATTGTTTGAAAGTTCCCCGCCCTAAGGCAGCCTGGCCTCCTGGAGTGCCGCCTCCTCCCCTTCGCCACTGTCCTGCGGGCCTCCCTCCCGCCCTGCTGGCCCCGCCCTCGGCCCTGCCCATTCCATCTTCCACCCCCCTCCTTGTGGGCGGTCCTAGCTGCTCACCGCCAGAAGAAAAGGCACCGTGCCTCCCCTGCTTCTACCTCTCACCCTTCTCTCAGGAGCTGCCCTCATCGCAGTCACGCCCCTTCCTTCCGAGGAGCTTTCTGGCTGCGTTTGCTGGTAGACCCCTGAATTACCCCTCCGTCTCCCTTCTCTTTCGTCCCTTCCTTTAGTCCTCATCGCCTTCCCCCACTACCACCACCTCCAGCCTATCTCGCCTCTCACCATCCGCTGCTCCACCCTCCGGCCCGGTGTCCTGCTCGTCCACTGCCACCAAGGAGAGACCCGAGGGAGCAGCGAGTTGGGGAGTAGCGGGGACCTGGGGCTTCCTCCCTACCCATCCCTGGCCTCTGGCCCGGGACCAAAACCGCTTGAGCCTGCAGAGAGACAGTCCTTACCTTGTCTACATTGCTTTCAGAGGTAGGGGAAGCGTTTTTACTTTTGCGGGGAACTAGGGCAATAATCTGTGGTGTTGTAAACTTGATCGTGCCCGTATTTATGAATAGGTTGTTGTATGTGCCTGTCCGGTTGTCTGTATGTTCTACTCTTTTTGCCGCTGGCCTTGAGTTTTCCGAGATGTGTAAGAAGTTTATTTAACGCAGCTTAAAAATATGGGTTCCTGTCCTACTTTAAGGTGGAGATGCTGGAAGGGGTACCATTGCTTGGCGCCACTTTACCTTCTCCCTGGATTCTTATGGGTGCCTACTGATTTGATTGCTTAAGGAACTAAGTTAGGGACTCCGAGGTCTACTTTCAGTCCCGCAATTAAGTTGGGGACGCCGAGGTCTACCTTCAGTCCCTTCACTAAGTTAGGGATTGCGAGGTCTTCCTTCAGTCCCGCAATTAAGTTGGGGACTCCGAGGTCTACCTTCAGTCCCCCTACTAAGTTGGGGACTCCGAGGTCTACCTTCAGTCCCCCCACTAAGTTAGGGACTCCCTGGTCTACCTTCAGTCCCCCCACTAAGTTAGGGACTCCGTGGTCTACCTTCAGTCCCCCCACTAAGTTAGGGACTCCGTGGTCTACCTTCAGTCCCCCCACTAAGTTAGGGACTCCGTGGTCTACCTTCAGTCCCCCCACTAAGTTAGGGACTCCGTGATCTACCTTCAGTCCCCGCAATTAAGTTGGGGACTCCGAGGTCTACCTTCAGTCCCCCTACAAGTTAGGGACTCCGTGGTCTACCTTCAGTCCTGCAATTAAGTTAGGGACTCCGAGGTCTACCTTCAGTCCCGCAATTAAGTTAGGGACTCCGAGGTCTACCTTCAGTCCCGCAATTAAGTTGGGGACTCCGAGATCTACCTTCTGTCCCCCCCACAAGTTAGGAACGCCGAGGTCTACCTTCCGTCCCGCTTGAGGAATTGCCCTTATCTTGGATAGCTAAGATGGCTTTCTCCTAAGTGCTTAGGCTTGGGTTGAGAACTCACCCTTCCTGACCCCAAGGCCATGAATTCTTCAAGTTTTAAAATGTGGAAGTAATGAACCACCCGGCAATTCGCCTGTATGCACGCATGTGGAGTGGTGGTTGTGGTGAGACTCCAGGGGCGGAGATTGCCGTTATTTGCTTCGTAAGGTCAGAAGATTTTAATAAGTAGTTGTGCAACTTCACGAAGGTGGTTGATTTAAGGTCGGAGCCCCGGCCACGGTACTTTTTGTTCAACAGCAAGACCATCTTCATAGATAGATAAAGAGAAGGAAAAGGAGGGAGAATGACAGATTTTGTAGACCGCGAGCAGTCCCTGATGATTGCCGCTAATAAATCATAATATGTGAATAATTTGCAGCAAGGCACTGAATACAAATTAATGAAAGATGAAAGGGGAAGATTTGGAAAAGCTTTTCCAGTTACAGCTCCTTGCTTTCAGACGTGGGGAGACAATTTAAAACTTATACTATAACTTTTTGTTCCCTCTCATTTACAAAGTTAATCAACCATAATCTTTAGTGATGAAGGGCTAAGGATAGGGACAACTCTTCTTGGGTTTGGCCTAGTGAAAGCCATTCTTTCTCAGGCCAGCTTTGGGAAACTACCTCAGACCTTCGAGTACCCTCCTTCAGCAGCTAAGAAAAGTCCGAAATGCCATTTGGGACAAGGGGTAAATTTTTACCTGTCTCCTGTCTCTCTTCTCTTGGGCAAGTACCATAGGCCTTAGACTAATTGGGTTGAAAGACTTGTTCCAGAGATGTCCCGAAGCCATTGCTTATTGTTTAGGGAATACATAATCAACAGATTTACATAAAATCTTTGGTTGGTTTTATCAGTGGGGTGGGGAAGATTCTGGAAGGGGGTAAGGGGTGGTCAGGAAGGTAGAGAAGAAATGCTACAATGTTACATAGTGACGATTTTAAAGGCTATCACATTTCAGATCAGCTGGGAGGGAAAAGCTGGCCTGACCAAACTACGTTTTAAAACGGGCCTGGGACATTTTACTAGCCAGGTGGTTGTGGAGTAGCTGCATCTATTTACAGAAGATAACTCAGGTCCCAGCTATTCTGTACGGGGTTTGCCTGATGTCATTTATGGTCCCTTTCTGGCGCTACATCGTATTTCATTTTAAGTCCCTTTATACTGTTGAAAAAGTTTGTGTCTCTGTAAAATTGAAACATAATTTTCTTTCTAATTCACAGTCTAGGTACAAAGTAATCCTGTAACTCCACCTGTATGTACAGTAAGTTTTCCGTGGATATCCCGAGTCCCCTTACTTGACCAAAAGGGAAAAAAAAAAACACTTTAGAAAGAGATTTTAGCAATTCATATTTGTCGTTGTGATTTGGAGAATCAAATGTAATTATTTTTTAGTTATGAAGCAAGGTTTAATAGACTAATGCATAGCTAAGGCATTTTCTGAGGTTGATTTTCCTCTACTTTTGCTATAGAATGAAGGAGATCTTCTAATGTTTTTGAGAATGGACTAGTAGGAAGATAGAAGGATGGGTACTTTGACTTTGAGGTCCCATTGAGTGCCAGCATTCTAAGTGGGTACATCTGCTTCTGGGCCTCTCCTAAGAGCTCCCTCCCAGGGCCTGTGCCTTCTTTAAATGGTGTCTTTGTAATTAAGCAGCCCTTCCCCCCAACTCCCTTCTTCTTTTGATCCAGTTTTTTAGGCTTATTTTCCATTTGGAGACAAGAGGAGTTTCTCACACCCTCCTGCTCCCCTCTTAACGTTTCTCTTCCTTTATCCCAGAAAATCACACCCCCCCACCAAGTTCTCAGGATGGTTAGCAGTTTTGTTTTGTTTGGGACAGAGGCAGTGTTACCACTGAGGAGGAGTAGAGGATATATTCCCTCTTGGGAAATGCTTGTGGCCAGGTAGCCTCCTCCATGGAGACTGAACATTTGGAATGCATGAGAACAGTCTATTCTTCAGGACTGTCTGGTAGAAATTGTCCTTTGCACCCATTAAGCCCAGCTTAAACCCACTGAAAGGGGTGGAGAGAGGTGTGTGTGGTCGGGGGCCCTAGCCTTTTAGGATGGTAAATGTTTCCAAATCTCCTATTACATCACCTCTTTCTCCCATGGATTCAGTGGGTTTAGAGATCTGCGTGACAAGTTAATTAGCTGGGGAGTAAACCAATTTGTTTAGAATCGTGATCTATTGATTTCCTGTCCCCAGAAATTTTTCTTAGTGTTTTACTATGATGCGTTGTCTTTAGCATTACTTACTTTTAGTTCCTTCTCGCCTTTTGTGGACTTTGGTCCAAAATCTAGGTTTCCACCCCCAAGTCAAAGGTTAGAATTTAGCTGCAGGAGCTAAGGAGGTATTAAACAGGCTGGGATACCGAAGCACTGGCCTCCATGGTGGGCTTCTGACCCTTTTTAAGGAAGCTGCCCCTTCCACGTACAACACACACAATCTGAACAAAAAAGAAAAAAGAAAGAAAAGAAAGTAGAAGGTCATTTGCCTTATAAAAGCAAAAGTTCTTGAACAGAACTAGCTTTCTCAGTGTCTTTAAACCATTGCTTGATAGGTTAAAAAAAAAAACCTCACTATATCTGGGCTTTCTCAGGAACATATTTATTGCATAAAGGACTACATTAGCATTTACTGTGTTGATTATTTCTTATGAGGCTATTATTGGGCTTTTGAAGCCTTTTGTTGTATGGGACGGAGTTAATTGTCTATATCATTCTGGCTTGTAATAATGCTGGCCACGTTAGATTTCGCCCACACATGCTTGCAGAAAGGATTTAGCATTACTTTCTAGAAACAAATCTAACTTTGTAGATTCTGAATGTCTAAGATTATCCACCTCATTTTGGTAAAATATTTTATTTCCATTCATTATTTTTTTTGACTAACACAAGGACCTACATTATTTTTTATTTTACCAAACAATGGTCAGTGGTACCATTTTAGGTTTTCTGGGGGAACTCACTAGTAGGAGGAGCCCGGGCTTTAGGCACATTTCCTCACTGTACATTGTGGAGACTGGGCAGAGTGATGTTGATAGTCAATTTTCAAAAGTTTATGCTTGTCTTTTGAGGCCTCATTTATCTGATGTGCCTTTGAAGTATGGCTATCAGAGTGAGGTAAACAGTTAGGACAAACACAATCCTGTACTTATCCTTTGTGTTGGGGTAGGCTGGGGGGATGGGTCTGTAATAACACATCTACAGAATTTATTATTTGATACTGCTAAAATAATAAACCCAAGAGTCGCTACAAAATTTCAAGAATCCTGGTCCCTCTTCGAATGTGAATCTTCCGTACGTTGAGCCATAAGAGTAATGTTGCTCTTCAATAAGAGTTCGTTGTAAAACTTTGTACAAAGCTTTGTAAACGGGTATAGAGTAATGGAGTATGAACCAATGACTACTTATCCAGAATCTCATACGTGTTGCTCCTGGTGCACCAGGGGGCACAGATAGGTTTCAGTGAGCTCTAATCATTGCCTGATTTAGAGGTGGTTTACGTATGTAGCAAGCCTATCCATGTGGCCTCCCTCCTCTTCCACTCTTCCGCACGAAGAAAAATCAAACCAGAACCCAGTGTTTACTGATCTAATTGATTGGAAATTATTTTTAAATTGCTGCATCCTTGATCTTTCATTAAGATAGTATATATTCAGATGGACTGTGAAGGATCCAGAGTGGGGGAAGTGAGATCAGGAAGGCCTAGATGTGCTTGATTGATAGCTTCAAAAATAATGTTTGCCAGACTGGGGAAAAAAGAAACAGCGAGGAAACGATTTTGTGAGCAATGGAATACAGAGCGTAGAGGTACAGTAGCATGGTCCACACACACAAAGGGTTCTTTGTCTGAGAACTTTAGTATATAGTGAATCTTCAATTTCATGGGCCTTTAACTTTCCTTTAATAAATAAAATATAATCTGTGTGTGCTGTCTAATTTTCGATATCTGGTAAACTAATAATATTTCTCCACAAAGTCATTGAAATTTCTCCAGCCAAAATATAAATACTAACATCTACATCTGTAGCATGTAGAAGTTTCCAAGTGAAATCCAGGAATATGCTTCATACTTTGTGCTCCTGGGGGTAAAATTCAGGTGGGTATGTTTGCTTATAGTTTTTTAATGCAAATCCCCCCCCCCCGCCCTCTGCAGATTTACTTGATATTTGTGAAGTCACTTTCGCTCTTTCTCTGGCAGCCTGAAATGGCATTAGTCGGTGTGAGTTGAAGCCAGGATCTGGGATTCTCTCTCCAGCCCCTCACTGGCTTGCCATGTGACCAAGGGTAGCTGAATTAGCTGCTCTAAGCTTCAGTTACCCTTCTGGGAAGCGAGGATATTAATACTTCACAGAGGTGTTTAGGCATGCTTCATATTGGGCACATGCTTTGAGGTCATTGGATGAAAGGTGTTCCTATGATGGCAGAGAAGGCTTATTATAGGGTCCTGAGCAGGTGTTCATGTTTAATGAGCTTTTGCTCTCTTATAACATACAGTGTCCTTTGGTGCCCTATTGCCTTACTGACTATAATTAAGATTGACCCTACATTTGTGTTATTTGACCCTCTCACCTTGTTTCCAAAAAATTTAAATATTTTCATATTCTGTGATAGGTTGGGGTAAAAATTAAACGGACTATAGTGACAGTCAGGGTGAGGAAAAACAGTTTGAGAAAGAGCCATTAGTTGGAATGCACCCACTTAACCAGTGAAGTCTTGAAAGTACCTTAAAATGTTAGAGTAAAGCAAATGCCAATGGGTCTGGGTTTTCAGGGAGAAAAGTTTTGAGAAATATTTGCCTGTGACAAATACTACTGATAGCCAGTGACTGAAACCCAGCTCTTGTGGTGTTTTGTGCACAGCTGGTTTTTATTAATGATGGAATATTTATGCTTGCTGTACAATTCGTGGCTCATTTCCATGTGTATGTCAGAATTTAAATACCCCTAAAGGCAACATTAAGATAACATTAAATATAAATGTGGCCAAGCTAGAAAGAGTGGACTTGGGGGGGGTATCTCCCTTATATTTATTGGTGTTGCTTTAGATTACAATAACTGATCACCTTTACACATTGATGCTGATCTTACAATATCCCTCAGTAAACTTCACATTTTGATACCTTTGATAGTTACAAGTGATTGGCTCACCCCATGTATGATGCAGATGAAACTGATGTATGTATTTTTTTTAGGACCTTTTTTTCCCCCAACACATGCTTCTCATTATCCGAGAGGCCTGGTCTCAATCAGGAAAAGAGCAGAGAAACCACATAATTGAAAGGAGAAGGACGGTGGTGCATACTTGGAATATTTGTGGGAAGGGGATTGCTGACATCAGAAAATGCAGTGGCCTGAGTGTTAACAGCGTTGGAGAGAAATCAGCTTTCTGTTTCTATGTATTGAAAATTATTTTAAGGCAATAAAAATATGGGCCAGACTTGACATCTTTTATGAAGTTGTCCTGGAAACTTTGATGAAGGTTGTTATAGAAAAGTTCAATTAAAACCTTCCCTATTAGGAAGCTAATTAGTGCATCCTTTATTCGTTTTCGTTGTTTTCAAGGGGGTTCCAGTTTGCACTGAATTAGTGACATTCTTCCTTATGTGATAGCAAACTAAGATTTAAAAATATCACAGATGAGGAAAAGCATTTAGAGCGCCAGTCCTGAAAAGATAGAATTTCCTCTGTTACATTTGGGTTTTCCGTTCAGGTCTTTGTTTCACTCCCTAATGGGTAGTTCTCTGTGTGAATTGGGGAAATACAATGGCGTATGATAACACACCATTTTATTTCATTTTCCCTTCTTGTATGATCATCTTCTCTCTGTATCCCTCCCCACTCTGTGTGCGTGTGCATGTGTGTGTTTGCCCTCAATGCATGCATGTGTTGGGGGCAAGAGAGAGTTGGGTACAGATTGGGAGAGGTAGATTGTTTTCCAAAACAAATAGTATTTGGAGCTAAGAAAAATATTGATGACCTGTTTCACCCCCTAGAGGATTCTTTCTGCCCGAGGGTGCTGAATGGGATTATGTAGGGAAATGCGGCAATTTTCTGACCTGGTTGTTTTCTATGATCAGGCTGAGCACTTCTCTTTTAGGAGTGTGAAGGGCAAGGGTTATGGTGCACTAACCTTAAGAGCATATGTGTCCTAATAGTTTCTATTTTAATTCTTCTCTTTTAGGGAAATAGCAATTGGTTTCTGAGATTTCAGGACCATCTGCAGAAGACTAGATGTTCTATAAAGGGGTGATAAGTCTATTTTGAGACTCACTTCCCTCCATAACTTGTAGGAGATGGTCATTCTTTATACATAGTCCCCGGTGCTTTATTGTCCCCATGGGCCATGCTTGCCTTATTGTCTGTTACTGGGGCAGTTACCTTGGCTATATGGCATGTGGCATAACTGATCTTACTCAGGTACTTTGAGAAAGCAAGCTCTAAATTCAGCTCTGTCAAGCAACCCAGTCACACTGGGTTTCTGGTGCTTGCAGGTCAGCAGCAGGAGGAGGGGCTGTCTGTGTCTTGGGAGAGTGACTCAGGCTCTTTGGCATGATGATATGAAACATTGGCTCTTGTCCATGCACCTGCTGGATGATACCACACCTGCAGTGAGCACCTGAGCCTCACTCAGACACAAAACCCTGACTCCAGGCAAATGGGATTCCTTTCCAAAGTCAAATCACAAAATGGGGGATCCTGAACTGTGTCTGTAGAACACCCCCATGAAAGTTAGATTAAGCTAGCCATCCCTGTGTTAGCTTGGGGAAAATGTCTTAGATCCTTTCTCGTAGGTGGAACACACTTCGACACTGTTGAAGTGCTGAGTTGAGTTTGGCTTTTTGAGTGAGTTTCTCTCTCTCTCTCTCTCTCTCTCTCTCTCTCTCTTTTTACACTGAAATAAATTTAATTAAATCAATTATGTTGTGAACTCTCTTTTTGAAAACAAGACAAGGAACATATGAAAGGCTATATCTTTACCTACATAGGACAGGAAGTCCCAAGATTTGGTTCTGATCCCAATCCTACTGGTGGACAATGGCAAAATGTTGATCAAGTTAATTAACATTAGCTATCTGTTCTGGAGTCATGTTTCTCTGGTTGTAACATGGAGTTAATCACATCTGCCTTTATTTCCATCTATAGCTGCTGAGAAAATCAGCGGGAGTGAACGAACCACCAACTCCTTAGAAGGCCGAGAAGCAAAAGGTAATAATCATGTTAACATGCTATGTCTTCTGTCCCTTTTCTTCCATTTTAGCTTCTATCCAAGTCTTTGGAAAGTCATGCTTCACGCTTTATATACCTATTGAGCACCTTGAATGTATGAGTTCCTGTTTTACATTCTAGGATAGAAATAGCATATTCCTATCCCACGACCTCCTTGATCTCATATCCTAGCAAGTTACATGTGCCTTCTGTTTCTGGTTCAATTTGCTGTGATTTCTGTTTGGACACTTAGAAGCACAAAAGAGGAGAATTACCTTTTTTCATATCTTCACATTACTTCCGGGGACTTTATCCCTGAAGTAAGGTCTTCTTCGTTGAAGTTATATAGAGGAGAGGACTCGAGAGTTTATTTATAAAGGGATTAGTTTCACATTTACAATATACCTGATTCTCAAATGCTTGTTTTCTTCTGGGGTCCATCATTCTATCAGCCCTGGTGAACTCTCTTCCTCCTCTGTATACCCCAATTCTTCCTTATGACTTTATCAGTTAACCATATACCAAAGACTTCCAAAGATATGTTTCTGTAAATTCAGGGCCTTCTACAGAGCTCAGAGATTTCTTTCCCCTTCTGCATTATCAGAGATAGACCATAGCTCTGTGTTCTGCAGAAATACTTTATTAGACCCACCTGACTTTCTCAGGAGCTCCTGATGCCTGGGCTCTGATTATTTGTTGTTGGTTTTTTTCCTACCCCACTGTCTATTTAATATAAGCTAAAGCTAAACACTTAGCTATAGTAAACACTCACTAAATGTTGGTGAAAATACACTGTGATTGGTGCTAAAAATTAAGTTATTACAATAATTAATACATTATACAAAAATTAATTATTAGTAATTAATAATTATACAAAAATTAAGTTAGTACAAAAGAAACATAAAGGGAACCGAATTTATTCTCTAGATTGAGAATTTAGGGCAGGGAAGAAATGGAGAAGAATTAGTTACAGTCTTTGAAGGAGGAGATTGAAAGCTGAACTACACCTTTCTGAGAGTTCTGGCAAAGAACTGAAGAAAATAAATGACCATCGTGTCTATTCTTGTGAAGCCAGGGAAATCTCTGGCTGCTGCTTTCACTACCTAAAACCTCTGTCACATTGGCCATTTAAACAGGTGGCATGTACTCTTATTTTATTAAATCAGGTCACCCTCTTAAAGTGCTACTTTCACTGAGGCTCCAAACAGAGGCACACACATGTGCATTTAGTTTTACACAGCAACATACCCATTAGCATAGATTGGAGATGGGGATCTCGAAACTAACAAATTCCCTTCTCAGAATGTAGCAGGCTGGGTCACTAGAACTGAATGTCTTCAAGCTGACTGTCAGATCTTTCCAAGGGCAAAAATGAAAGATGATATAAGCCATTACAGGCCATGAACCTGTTCTCACCCATCTGATGTTTTTGCTAATTAGCTTCTTGGCCAAGTGGCAATTTGGGGCAAGTGCATTCCACTCTCTGCCATTTCAAAAGCCACTGAGGTCCTACACTGATTCTCTTGGCTGTAGCTTCCCAGTGTCCCTAGAGCCCTGCTCTGACCTGGTAAAGAAATAGGAGCAGAAGAACATTATATTAAGTGAAAGAAAGATTCCATGGGCCTTTTGATGTTTTTCTACTTTTGTTTGTTTATTTATTTTAATGGATTGTCTACAAATGCATGCTCCTTGACTCATTTATTCCATTTGTGGGATTCTATCATTAAGAAGCAATATGTTTTATTAAGATTTTAGTAATATCACTATAAGAAAACATTTTCCAAAATATGGCAAAAGGTTAAATCACAGAAACATTTTTATAACATTATTTAAAGTAGCACAAGACTGGACCATTTGACTATCTTAATTGAAAAATGGGTAAGTGCATCCATTTAATGGACTATCACATGGCCATTAGAATATTTGTTATGACATCTATGCCAAAAAACAACTAAAAGGCTTACAATTAAAGTGAAGTGTAAGAGCCTATATTATGAGCATATTAATATCTTGTGCTGCTTTGTGGCTCACACCTGTAATCCTAGCATTGGTTGAACTGAGCAGGATTGCCACAAGTTTGAAGCCATCATGGACTACATAGTAAGTTCCAGGTTAGTCCAGGCTACACAGGAAGACCCTGTCTCTAAAAACAAAAACAAGGTTTTGTTTCATTGCTTTGCAAAGACCTAAATAATATGTTCGGTAATATTAACAATGTTGAAGTACTGGATTTATGTGACTTGCCTTCCTTATTATAAATATTTGTATGTACACATCCTTTTCCTTTTATGTTCATTCTGGTTTTATGGATCTCTTATACGTTTTTTGAGGCAGTAAACAGTGAGATGTGGTAAAATGGTTGAATTATCCTTTTTTGAAATATATATGTATATATATCAGAAGATAGATTGGTGGCAACAAATTTCACCCTACTATTCTGTGTTTCGCTGGCCCCCATGTGATATATTTTATATATATATATATATATATATATATATATATATTTACCTATCACTATGTTTGGGCTAGTTGCTTCAGTGCAAGATAAACTAAAGTGTAAGTAGAATAGGAAATGACCAATTCTGGTCTAGGCATGATGGCTCATTGGGTTAAAGCAGCTACCCCTGGGAAGAGCAGAGTTCCATCTCCAGGAGCTGCACCATGGAAGGAGAGGTGATTCCTGCAAATTGATGCCTGATCTGTACATAGACAACATGGTATGCATGCCCACACACTGTTACACTCACAAACACACACATAAACACACAGGCGCGCGCACACACACACACACACACACATTAAACAAATTAGAATGCAATAAAAAATTTGTAAATGAGTTAGTGTTTTAGAAACAGAACTCTCACGAGATGCTTGGTAAGCCTTGAAAATTTCAAGGCCTTTCAACTATTTTCCAGCGTGATCTAAGCAATGCATGACATAGGTGAAAATGATTGATGCTCATTCTTCCGTTACGCATTTTCTAAGCAAGTGAGGAGTTAAGCAAGAGCAAATGACAATCTGGTGCAAGAGCCACTGGAGTTAAGTGGTCTCCCACGAGTTTTCCCATATTTGACGGTTGATGGCTTAAGAAACCCTACACCAATAACTGAGAAGCAAATAGGGACTTTAAAATAAAACAATCATATATATATTATTATTATTTTTTTTTTTTTTTGGTTTTTCAAGACATGTTTTTTTCTGTAGTCCTGGCTGTCCTGTAACTCAACTCTGTAAACCAGGCTGGCCTCGAACTCACAAATCCACCTGCCTCTGCCTCCCAAGTGCTGGGATTAAAGGCGGGTGCCACCACTACCTGGCATAAATTTTTAAAGCATACTAGAAAAAACTAAATTGACATGATAACTAGAGTAATAGTTAACTTTGGAGTCTTTACTGTGTGTCAGGCTCCATGCCCAACATTTTACATGGAACACCTCTACCCATCTTAGTGTTTACAATAATGCTATGTGTCGTGTACAGTATTGTTCCTAATTTGTACGTGCTACCACTTAGCTCCATGGGTATAAACAAACATGGATGAGGGCAATTAATAAAGACCTTGATTCGAGATTTGAAGTTGGGCAGTAAGACTATAGAACTCTTGCCTCTCTGGTGGTTTTACTGCTCCTCCATTACCTGTTAAACTCATGATATCCTATGCAAGGAATTGAATGCATGCTTTGTATCACAAGATTTCTTGATAAAGCATGTCTATTAAAGATCAGGCCAGTAAGCAGCCCCACTTGAAAGCACATGAGAATATACTGGGACTCCTTGGTTTTTTGCTGTTGTTAGATTTATTTATTTGAATGGGTGTTTCACTTGTGTGTATTTGTGCATGATCTGTATGCAGTACTTATGGTGGCCAGGAGAAGGTGTATTATACCGTGGGATTGGGGTTACAGACAGTTGTGAGCTGTGTGGGTGCTGAGAATTGATTGAACCCTAGTCCTCTGGAAGAGCAATCAGCGCTCTTAATCACCGAGGAATCTCTCCAGCCCTCACTTCCAGCTTTTAATGAGTGTGTGCATGTATCTGTCTATGTGATGATTTATTCACAGTGGCATAGTCACAGAAATTTTGACCTGGATGTTTTCCATTTATCTGGAAATTAAGTATGAGGTAGATTGATCCGAATTTAACATAGGAAGAAGGTTTCCTAGACTAGGTTTTCCATCTTTGTTTGGAGTAAAGTGGAGGCCAAATGGAGAGGAAGTAGAACAAGGGTTAGAAAAACCTAATAGGCTCATTGAAAATTCATTTGAAGGGCAAAAAGATGCTTTGTCCTGGCCGTGTTCATTTTGCTGGGTCTTGGCTTGGGAAATACCTGAGCGCTCACTAATGTGCTAGGCTCAACGTCTAGTTGTATAGGGAGAGGATAATGGCTGCCAATGGAATAAGAATTGACCTTCACCTTGCTGCCTTGCTGTTACCGAAGAGCCAGAGCCAAATATATGGGTTTATTTTGCATTGTTAAAGAAAGAGCGAGGTATTTCCTTTCTTCTCCCTTCAGATATCCTCAAAGGCACTCTGTGTGTCCAAGAGCAACAAGGTTATTTTATTGATTGAAGATAATGTCAGATCCCTGGCAGTGGCATGATTGAAAGTGTGGGCAAATTAAAGGTTGCAGGATTAATACTATTTTAGTTGTACATGAGGCAAGGAACTGTGTCTTTAATAGTGTCTTGTTTTTCTGTTAGCACCCAGATGGACATAAGGTCTTCAAGAACAGAGCCATAGCTAAGCAGGAACTATGTATATGTTTGTTTGTTTCCTGAACTGATTTGTTTTTCTATTAAAAAGAAACCAAAAGGATCTGGTATGGGGGTGGAAGAGCACAGTGGGTACTATAAACTGATTGGGGGAAGGGGAGGATGAAAAGAATGCAGGCAAGAGAAGAAGAAATTATGGGGAAAAGAGATTTGAGACAAGTAGGGTTTCCTCAGTGAAGATCAGAGTGTCTGAAGAAAGCCAGTCTCAATCAGCATGGAGAATCTAAGAGGTTCTGGAGACAAAACCTGTGGCACTTTCTCTCCAGAGGCTCCCACTTGAAAGCCTCGGGCTGTTTTCTTGTGTTTCAGTTGAAACACAGACAATTGTTTTTGTTCAGAATAGAACAAAAGAAAGAAGCATGGTGGTTCTTTCCCAAAGTTCTCCACACAGTCTGATTTTGATTCCAATTAAAAGTCGCTTCTCTGCTATGAAATGAGGGAGAGACCCCCTAACATAATTACCTTGCAGATTGGATGCAGTTTTGCTTTTGATCATGATCACAACTTGGGACCAAAACAAGATGGAAAGACAAATTTCCGGGTTTGTTCACTCTTTATCTGCTCAGTTTTTTTTTGGCAACATTGCAAGGAAATAATGTTAAATTAATCACTGTGTGGTTTTGTGGATTTAAAAAAAAAACTTGAAAAATTTGGACAAGCTCCCAAAATACAATGCTCATGTGTGTCTTCTGCATTGCTGTGCTGCTTACAGAGCTTCTGCTGTGGATTAAAGTTTTCTTTTTTTTCCCCTTCCTTTAAAGTGATATGAATGAGTCATGGCTAGGCCAGGATGTGGTTCATGTGCAACCTTATCTAAACACACACTCTTAAATTTTATAACAGCATTGGTTGGACTTGGAGGAATTTTTAGAGAGATTCAAAGCAGAAATTGTAAATGAAGATGACCTCAAATCTGTATCTGTGGGATGTTTGTAGCTCATCTCCAATTGTAATTGAACTTAGCTTAAAAAAAAAAAGTAGAGTCCTCTTGCTGAGACACTGGGTTAGAGGAAGCACTGAGAAATCAAGGCAAGGCACGTTCTGCTGGCTGCATGGAGACGGGCTGGTTTGAACTGGGTAGGATGTACAGCTTCCTTACGCTTTCCAGAGCGGTTAGCCGTTGCTCAGAATGTAAGCTCCTTGAGAGCAGGGACTTGACTGTGTATATCTTTGTATGATTCGTGTCTAGCACGAGGCTGGCAAATGTCTGGAATGGTCAATATTCAATAAATATTAAATGACTTGGTTGAAGTTTTGTTTTTCTTCTGCCCACCCAAGGCTGAGGCAGTAGAGTCAGGACTTTGATATTCAATGACTTTTTTTTTAAAAAAACCTCAGATCTATTTTATGATGTATCTCTTTCCTTCTAGCTTGTAAGACAGTCAAAAATTCATAAACCTATTCTGCTACTTACACCAAGTAAACAGCGTTCCCAAAGATAGCAGTGATTGTGGTTCTTTACTATCACCCAGGGATCAGATTGGCATGATGGTCTAAGGCTGAGACTTGAACACAGCAGTACTTTCTACGGTCACACATTAGCCTTTCTGTCTCTTAGAGACTGGAATGACCTTCTGCACACACCTGATGAACAGTGAGGCTTGCTTTCTGCCCTAGTGTAGATAGCCTTTGCCACTCACTTAGAAAGCCAAGCAAGGGGGGGGGGGACAACACTTTCCCTTGGAAGGAGTAACTTGGTTAACTGCTGGCTCTTAGTGGCGACTTAGAAACGACATTTTTATTTCTCCCCCACCCCTCCTGAACATTTCAGACTGACCAGTGGTTGGACTCTTGCCGGCGCTTACCCTGAACCTGAGTGTTAGGGGAGAGGGAATCTGCCGCTGCGGTTTCCGGAGCTGCTCATAAGCAAGAGTTCCCTATCCTGATCAAGGCTTTAAGCCTAAAAGAAAGCAGAAATAGGTACGAACCATTGGTGGGTGTGTGCGTGCGTGCATGCCTGCTTGCATAAGTGTGACTGCGTGAATGGGCCCTACATCGGTGTGTGTGATGGCCCACACGTCCGTCCACATGACTGGGTGCTTACGTGTGTTCTGGATGGGCGGGTGTGGCCTGGGAGGGGGTGGCATACCTTTGAAGGTATGGGGTCTGGGACATCTCAGTGTCTACATTCTCCTGCTTTGCAGGAGAGGGGTGGAAGTGGTATTTGCTTTAACTACAACATTCTTGTTTCCACCTTTTTTTTTTCTAGAAGGATCTGTCCAATTTCAGGCAACAGAAGAGGTTTTTATATTCGACCCTTGAGTCCAAATCTAACAACCCCAGAGAAGTGTCACTGGAGTGAAGAGAAATGCAATTAGGAGCTAAGTTAGTTAGCCTTTATGTGGTTCGTTTCCATTTCTCTAAAGAATATGGATGAAATGAGAGAAAGCGTGCACTCCAGCGCCACTGAGGGGGGGGGAGGGAGGGGGAGAGAGAGAGAGAGAGAGAGAGAGAGAGAGAGAGAGAGAGAGAGAGTTTTCTAGGGCTGGGAATGTAGCTCAGAAGTAGCATGTTTGCCTAGCATGCCTAAGACCCTGAGTTTCATTTCTAACAGTGGGAAAAAAAGCATCAATAAGATAATTACTTATCTGAATAAGAAAAAAGTGCTTTAGCAAGGGTAACTCTTGGGTCAGATTATCCCATAGAACAGTTGGAAGGCAAGGTGTGATAACCATCACAAAAGAAGGAAAGCCAGAGGCTGAGTAGGTCCATCTGCTGAGCATCCGTTGGATGCCCTGCAGCACAGAAGAAAGGGAGTTGCAGACAGTCTAGAGGGGGCGGAATATCCTTGAGATAAAGAGCACCTGGTAGGTAGAGTCTAGAAATTTCCTTCGGAAACCTCCAAGACTCAGTAGGTTGACTTTTTTTTCCTTTTTTTTTCTTTTTATTTTCTATATTATTTGTTTACATTCCGAAGGCTTTCCCCTTTCCCAGTTCCCCCCTCACCATATGTCCCATAAGTTCTCTCCCCCCCCATTCCCCAATCACCACCCCACCATTTCTCTGTTCTGGTACTCTCCTACAAAACTGGATCCAATCTTTTCAGGACCAGGGTCCTCTTCTTCCTTCTTCTTGGGAATCTTTTGACTTGCTAATTTGTGCCTTGAGTATTCAGTGCTCATTAATATCCACTTATCAGTGATTGCATTTCATGTGTATTCTTTTGTGATTGGGTTAACTTACTTAGGATGATATTTTCCAGATCCAACCATTTGCCTACAAATTGCATGAATTCATTATTTTTAATTGCTGAGTAGTATTCCATTGTATAAATATACCACATTTTCTGTATCCATTTTTTCTTTGAGGGACATCTGGGCTCCTTCCAGCTTCTGGCTATTATAAATAAGGCTGCTATGAACATAGTGGAGCATGTGTCTTTATTGTATGCAGGGGAATCCTCTGGGTATATGCCCAGGAGTGGTATGCCAGGGTCCTCTGGAAGTGTCATGCCCAATTTTGTGAGGAACCACCAGACTGATTTCCAGAGCAGTTGTAGCAGCTTGCAATCCCACCAACAGTGGAGGAGTGTTCCTCTTTCTCCACATCCTCGCCAGCACTTGTTGTCTCTTGAGTTTTTAATCTTAGCCATTCTGACTGGTGTGAGGTAGAATCTCAGGGTTGTTTTGATTTGCATTTCCCTGATGACTAATGATGCTGAACATCTCTTAAGGTGTTTCTCAGTCATCCGAATTTCTTCTGGTGAAAATTCTTTGTTTAGCTCTGTACCCCAGTTTTTGACAGGGTTATTTGGTTCTTTGGGGTCTAACTTCTTGAGTTCTTTGTATATATTGGATATTAGCCCCCTGTTGGATGTAGGGTTGGAGAAGATCTTTTCCCAATTTGTTGATGGCTGTTTTGTCCTTCTGACAGTGTCCTTTGCCTTACAAAAACTTTGTAATTTTATGAGGTCCCATTTGTCCATTCTTGATCTTAGGGCATAAGCTATTGGCGTTCTGTTCAGAAACTTGACTTTTAAAGTGACTTTCTGTGTGATGTGTGTGTTCACACCGAGTTACTTCAGATACTTATAATGAAAAGTCCATTGTTTAACATTAGTGATTACTCATAGTACTTAACATGATTGATCAATTTTTTTCTTCTGAAAGAATCTTTGGATGCCTGACAAAATTGATCCGAATAGGATAGTGTTGAGAGAGATGAGGTGGTGTACGTGCCTTCCCATTCCATTCCTTAGATGAGAAAATAGAAATCATGAAAAGAAAGTACTGGGTATGGCTACCCTGTGTACCATAGTATGACTAGGACTTGAATCTTAAGTCCTCTGTTATCTGTTTTAGAACATCCATTGTAGTTCTTTAGGAGAATGTGATGGTAGCCAGGGGCGTGGTCATCATTCTTGATTCTGAAGCATGGACTTTGATTTTTTTTTTCTGTTTCTAAATGTTGTCAGAGAAATATTTCAAATCAACTTGTTCTATCCAACATCAGCAGCAAACCATTTTAGAGTCTCTTCTTTGATGGCCTAAAGAGAAGAATGTCAGTAACATTTGTTCAATGCCATTTTCTTATTAAATCCTGGAGCATCCAAAATGAATACTAAAGTTTTTGTTTTTTTTAAAAACAGTTTATACTTTGGAGTTATAAGCAATTTGAGAAAAACTAACATGGAGGCAGGTTTCCTTTATGCCTGGTGCCAGCTAAGTTCTCTTTACCTGTTATTTATTTAAGTTATTATTTTGGATTGTATTTCTCGGGACACACGCTGATGCTGCTTGGTAAATGCTGTTTAGGGGTTAGCTCAGTCCACTTTTCTGTCTGCACCTCCCTAGCCATAGGTTTGTTTTGTTTTGTTTTTTTTGTTTGAGACAGGGTTTCTCTGTATAGCCCTGGCTGTCCTGGAACTCACTCTAGACCAGGCTGGCCTCGAACTCAGAAATCTGCCTGCCTCTGCCTCCCAAAGTGCTGGGATTACAGGCGTGCGCCACCACCGCCTGGCTTGTATTTTTTAATAAACAGACAGATGAACCTTGTGAGCGAGGAGGGGCTGAGAAAACTGGCCCTCTCATCACCCTACTTGACTGCCCCTTGTTTGCCTACTCTTTTTTTTTTTTTTCTTCTTTTTAAAATTAAGTCGGGATTGTTTAAATCAAAGTAAGAGAGAAAACAGTTTTTGGGCTAAGTGTTCCTCAGCATATCAGTGGTAAAGCCCATAATCATGGAATTGATCTATGACTTATGAATAACAATCCTGTTTTGTTTCTGGAATGGATTCCTCACCTTCTAAGAACACGTTTTCTTCCCCCCTAGAGGACGGATTTATACATCAGCTGGATGTTAAGCTTCCTGTTTCCCCTTCCTAGGTCAAGGGCAGCCCAAGTGCCCAATTTCTCTCTCTCTTCACAAAGCACCGCCAGCTATAGAGATGAGAAATTCTGACGATCAGCCAAGCGGAGGAACTACAGTACTACAACGTCTGCTTCAAGAGCAGCTTCGCTATGGCAATCCCAGTGAGAATCGCAGTCTGCTTGCCATACACCAGCAAGCCACAGGGAATAGCTCTCCCTTCTCCACTGGCAGTGGGAACCCAGGCCCTCAGAATGATGTACTGAGTTCCCAGGATCACCACCAGCAGCTTGTGGCACACCCAGCTCGCCAAGAACCCCAGGGTCAGGAAATCCAGTCCGAAAACGGCGTCATGGAGAAACAGCTGTCCCCTCGAATGCAGAATAACGAAGAACTCCCAACCTATGAAGAAGCCAAGGTCCAGTCCCAGTACTTCAGGGGCCAACAGCATGCTAGTGTTGGGGCTGCTTTCTATGTCACTGGAGTCACTAACCAGAAGATGAGAACCGAGGGACGCCCATCGGTTCAGCGACTCACTCCTGGGAAGATGCACCAAGATGAAGGCCTTAGAGATCTTAAGCAAGGGCATGTTCGATCCTTGAGCGAAAGACTGATGCAGATGTCATTGGCTACCAGTGGGGTGAAAGCCCACCCGCCTGTTACCAGTGCTCCCCTCTCCCCACCACAACCCAATGACCTCTACAAGAATCCCACCAGTTCCAGTGAATTCTACAAGGCCCAAGGGCCACCTCCAAGCCAACATAGTCTGAAGACCATGGAACACCGAGGCCCCCCACCAGAATATCCTTTCAAGGGCATGCCGTCCCAGTCTGTAGTGTGCAAGTCCCAAGAGCCAGGGCACTTCTATAGTGAGCATCGCCTGAACCAGCCAGGGAGAACAGAGGGGCAACTGATGAGGTATCAGCACCCCCCTGAGTATGGGGCAGCCAGGTAAGAGTTCCCTTTCTGTCATTTCCTGGCCTCCTCCCCAATCAGCCTCTTCTGCTGTCTGCTGGGAATCTTAAGGGAAGGAATGGGCAGGTGTTTGATACAAGTTGCCTAGTGACTGAAGAGAAGAGCAATGCTTTATTTTCCTACTGATTTGCGCTCTTGCCTCCTGGGCCTGTGGAAAAGGGATCAATGCTTCCCATCATCTGAGTTCCTAAGGGCCTTCCTGAAGGAGCAGAGGCAAATCATCTTGGTTTTGAATAAGTCTGCAATATCCTATCACTCCCATGATTCACAAATCACTTATGTTTGTGTGTACTCATCTATCTGTTTCCTGTTGCCTGTACTTTCTCAGAGAATTACTGGGATGCTTTTTGATACTAAACAGTTGTGGAGATATGGTTGTTGGTGGAAGACGAATGATAGACATATGCAGGGTCAGAATGTTTCTTGCCTTGAACTTAATGTCCAACTTCGGGAAATGCCTGAGCTGTTTCTTGGTTTTTCTTTGAGAGTTTCTTAGCCGTTCATGTTTTTTAAGGATCTAGGTTCAATTCACTTTATCTCCGTAAAAGTTCCTCCAGATGCTCAAATGGACATGAAACGCTATCACTTCTGTTAAGTATCTTTCATTCTTCCTAAGTCTACTTATTTCTTAGTCATTCAGCATGCATTGTCCTTTGCATGACCCACCGGATTCTATCATTCTTTATATTATTTGTATTTTTACCATTTGGTAGACTTTCAGGACAGGGTTAAAGTCATGGAAGAACTGGCAACAGTTTTGCATGGTATCCTGGCCTCTTCCCAGGGGTAGGTAATGATGGGTGTCCAGAAGGGTTGAAGCACCAGGTGGCTCACAGTCCAAGACAGTGATATCACTGGAATCTTCCTCTTTGCCTCCTGTGTCCGCTCATTCTTTTGGGAAAGAACCTCCTCCTGGCTTGCAGGTGGTGACTCAGGAGATAAGGCACTTGTGGTGGGGTGGGGCAGAGGTAAGAGAAGTTACCTAGAGTTTCCTGGTATTTTTTCTACTCCCCCCAGGTCCTGATTTTTTTTTTTTCTTTTATCCACAGGCAATTCATTTTAAGCTCCTCCCCTTGCTTTACCGGTTTAGGACTGGTTTTTTTCTTCTTAACTCAAGGCGATTTCTTAACCCTTTGCAAGGTCCTCTGAAGTTTCCAGAAGACAGAAGTGTAATTTTTGATAATTTTCTCAGAACAGGAAATGGGATAAGAACCAGGCCCATTTTCATCTCTCAACTAGTGCAAGAACCCTCTTCCCATCTGCCCAGTGAAATGGGAGATCCAGGGAGGGCCCGCAGCACCTTTTGACTCTGCATAGCTTAGTGAAAAGCCATTCAAGCTAGGAAAATGTAAAGGAAGCCCAGGGCTTTTTTGTTTTGCTTTTTTCATCAGTATAGAAGCATCTGAGACACTGCCTCCCCTCCATTCTGGCCTGTATATGGGCTGACGTCTGATCTGTTGCCTTGTGGAAGAGTCTGTTGGCTATGGTGTGGAGCTGAAGCCAAAGCCCCCTGCTCAGCACATGGCCCGCCTTCCCAGGAAAACTATTTTCAGAACTCATTCACCAGTATTGTTAGTGATCTGAAATGACTCCCACAGTGTTTGAAGCTAGATGGAAAAGCTCTTTGATCTGCCTAAATAAATAATGAGACAAAGAGGGGTTTTTCCTTCCCATACTGATTAAACAACCAAAGAAATTAAGCTGCACATATTTTATAGGAAGATAGGTCTATTTTCCCCTTCCTCCTAAATTAGCTGTGGATCTTACTCTGTTTCTGTGCCTTGAAACGAGAAAGCCCATGCTGACCTGCCTTTGTTTTTGTTTTTGTCTTGTTTGTTTGTTTTTGGGTTTGGCCATGGTGCTAGGCTTCTAATCCAGGGCCTCCAGCAAATGCCTTACCTCTGAACTCCTCCCCCCACCGCAGTTGGGAAGTGTTTTGACACACAGATATATGTCAGCAGTTGTTTTGCTATGGGACAGGAACAGTGTGATATTGATAATCTAAAGGAATAATAATATTGTCTAAGCTAGAGGTATTTCATATGAAGTTTGGGTATACATCAGACAAACTCTGTCTCTAAGTGTTTGTGTGCGTTGGATCCGGGGAGTGGCACCTATTGACACATCTTGGGCAAAAGAAGGCAGTCCAGCAGCTTTCCAGAAGTCTACCGCTTTTAGGTAGAGACACATTTTCCTTCTTAATTTCCTATAAGGCTTGTGAATATCTTCCCAAGAATCTGTAGCATACAGCAAGACAGACAGACAGACAGACAGATACAGAGATAGACAGATGAGCCTACATTTTAAATTCTGAACCTACAAATGACAGATCAGGATGAAAAGTAAGTTTTGTGTGTGTGTGTGTGTGTGTGTGTGTGTGTGTAACAAACTGCTGTTAAAAGAAAATGTCATTTTCATTTGCCTTTGGAAAGTCAATGAAATGTTGAGATTTGCTGTTAAAACAAACAAAATGTTATAAATAATCCTTTGATTACTTCATCATCCCCATGTGCGCCTCCCTACTAAAAATAAATAAATAAATAAAAATAAAAATAAAAATAAGTAGCGTAAATGCTCAGAACTCCAGATGGGAGACAAGGCCAAACCATATGAAAAAAAAAATTAATGTCTAAATCATCTTTGTCTTTCTAAGTGCAAAACCTTTTTTGCATCCTTGGTTTAGACACCGATTGGATGCTTGTAAAAAAAAATTAAATTATTTCTGTTTATAAAGCAGTCACCCCATTTGCAATTGTTGAAATCATGCCCAGCTCTGAGGTTTCTTGAAATGCTCTTTGAACAGAATCTCAGGGTGACCTAAATCTGTAGTTCAGAACAGAGCTCCTTGTGCATTTGGATTGGAGCGGTTCGGAATTATTCACAAGCTGCTCTGCAATTCACACTCACCGTCACAGAACCTGGGAGGGGCACTGTTTCCGTGGGGAGAAGTTGGCTGTAGGCTGTTGGTGGCCCCTGCTCTGAAGAGAGCGTATGTTGGAGGGCAGGGGAGTTTGCAGGTGTGTGGGTTTGCACCCGTGTTGGCAGGTGCATGTGAGAGAGTGACAGAAGAGAATGGGGGCCCTAGTCAAGGAGGTAGCAGGGTGGAAAGCTCTGTGCTTGCTGCACATGTGTGTGTGTGTGTGTGTGTGTGTGTGTGTGTGTGTGTGTGTGGCCTGGGGTGGGGTGGGGTTACTCTCCCCTTTTGTCTTAAGTTCTCTTTAAGAGTATGTCCTCTCTTTCAACGCAGCTTTTCGGAGAAGTGGTCTCTTGCATAGACAGCCAGGTCCTCTCTTTGGTAACCCTAGAGTCTTAGGAAGGAGCACGGAGTTGGGGAGGACAGGCAGGGAGGGAGGCAGATCAGATTGTCCATGGGATCATGTGATTCTGTTGTCTCCTGATGGTGGCCTGTTGTTCCCTGTTAGCTGTGTCAGTGGGGAGGGATTCCTGCTGCTGTGGGGTGGGAGAACCTGTAGAATGCTCTCCTTCCTGCGTTCCTGTCTGCCCCTTTATTACTGTCATTCCTCTGTCTTTTCTTATTTACTCTCAGCAAACTCTTAGTGTGTTTTTGTTTCCCCTGACATATTGCCATAGTTCTCTGCAACCTGTATCTTCTTCCCAGAGCCCCCTTGTACTTAGAGGGAACCTCATTCCAGTGTTAACAGTGCCCTGCCTTTTGATGGTGGGCAGATGCTGGAGCCCAGATGGAGCTCTTTTGCCCAGAGGGTTTCTACTCCAGCCCCCACCCCCAACTACCCAAGCCATTGCTTGTTTGCAGAGGACTGAAGGTTTTTTTCAACACCACAGTGTTCTGCTTCCTTTTGTAGCCTGGGGAGTCAGGGGCCAGCTGCTTTGCTTTTGCTTATCTTTAGCCTGGGCTTATCTGACCCTAAAGACCTTCCGGAAAAATTGCAGTATCCTTTCCTAGACCCCTGAGAAGCTGTGCACTGTCCAGGCCTTGACAGGCCATTCAGCCCTCAGGGAGGAGGGAGGCAGATGCCTCCCTGTTTGAGGGAAAGGCCCTTTTTGCTTGATAAGCTCTCAGGGGAGCTGTGTGTGTGTGTGTGTGTGTGTGTGTGTGTGTGTGTGTGTGTGTGTAGGAGCCCAGTTTGAAAGTGTGTATTCGGTGGGTAGTGGTGGCATATGCCTTTAATCCCAGCACTTGGGAGGCAGAGGCAGAGGCAGAGGCAGAGGCAGAGGCAGGCGGATTTCTGAGTTCGAGGCCAGTCTAGTCTACAGTGTGAGTTCCAGGACAGCCAGGCCTATACAGAGAAACCCGGTCTCAAAAAAACCAAAAAAAAAAAAAAAAAAAAAAAAAAAAAAAAAAGCATGTTTTCAGTTTGAAACTGTGTGTTCAGTCTTTCAGAGAGAACATCTCCTAAGCAGTAGGCTTCCAAATCCAAACAACAGGGCCAAAAGATAGTAGAGTGATTTCTTTCCTCTTAAAATTTGAAAGCAGGATTCGAAAATATGAAATTTAAGACCCTCTTTCTGCCCAAGAGATTCAAAGATGCCCCCACCCCGTCCCAAATCCCAGGACATTCTATCTCTATATTGAAAGTTAATCAAAACAACTCTTGGAAAGAACCCATAGTTGTTTTGATCTGTATGGAAATTGAATGTCCACAGAATAGAAAATAGCAACCCTTCACCTAGTAAACCCATAAGCCACTCCCTGGCTTTAGAACAACTGAGTGTTTTCAGCTCTTGGAAAGCAAAGTTATATATGGCACCAACTTTCCAGTCGTAGTCTTTAATAGCTTGTCAAGTCTTCTATATGCTAGTTGTTTGCATGATTCTTCAATATTAAACAGTGATTTCCAGTGACATGTATAAAATTGGACAAATGTGGGTATGCTATAGACACATAAGGGACTTCTGGACAGACGCTAGGGTCTAAACAGGTTTGAATACTTTTCTGAGTATCAAGGTCATTGGATGAGACCATGAGCCAATATTTGCAGTGATTTGGTTGTTGTAAACAGCCTGGACAGGGAGGAGCTCTTGGGTGTGCTGGCGACTGGAGAAGATGAAAGAGAAGTGTCTTAGAGTGTCTGGATTGGTGGTGAGAAGTTAGTTGTTCCTGGTCATTTGTCCAACTTCTATCAAGAATTTATGCAAATGAGCACAAAGATTAGCAGGTTATTCCATCTCAAAGATAGTAACAAGGCAAATATACCT
Organism: Apodemus agrarius; assembly: GCA_964023405.1. Classification (NCBI taxonomy): domain Eukaryota; kingdom Metazoa; phylum Chordata; class Mammalia; order Rodentia; family Muridae; genus Apodemus; species Apodemus agrarius. Next base: position 105,712,806 of record OZ030010.1, on the reverse strand, counting down.
CACTGGTATATAAGAAGCTGTAATTCTTATTATTGAGTCAAAACATGTGAAGGTCCCAGAATTTTGGAATTCATTTGCAAATCTGCCTCTCTGGAACTTACTATGTAGACCAGGTTTCTCTTGAACTCTTGCCTCTGCTTCTTCCTGAGTGTTGGTACTATAAAGGCATGTACCACCATGCCCAGAAGATAATGTAATTTAAAGAAAGATCTATTTTATATGTATGGGTAATTTGCTTGTATGCATGCTACACATGCATGCCTGATGCCCACCAGAACATAGCAAATGATCTCGTGGAACATGGCTGTTCTGTGGGTCCTAGAAATCAAACCTCGGTCCTCGGAAAGAGCAGCCACCTCCTAACCACTGAACCAACCACCTGTTCACCTTCTTTATTAATGAACTGAACAAAGTTGCCCAGCCAATACACAGTAACAAAAGTCTCTAAAGTTCCTTTATTGGGATTTTAGAGACGTTTTATGTCTAATAATTAGGTACCAAAAATTAGTGTACCAAAGTTTTCGTTCTGAACCATTCTATAAGCATTATGTTGAGGATTTGTGTCCCCAAGTCTTCATATTGCCACTTCATATGTCATTAAATTGATAACTGTCATGAGCAATAATTATTTGGTGTCTTTAAATTCAGTTAACGTCTTCATATTCTTAAGTAAGTCTTGAGTGTAGGAATGTTCCGAGGTAGTCACAGGTGGGGTAGATGAAAGGCAGTGGAATGCCTGTTTGAAAGAAGCCAGTAAACATTTTTTAAATTGAAGTCTTTGCATGTGATGGGTCACATACGTAAAGTTATTTCAGACAGGTTCAGTTTTCAGTCAAGCACATGAGCATTACTTTGTACAAAAGGAATTTTAAACGAGGGAGCGAATGAATGTGGAGATAGTCATCTTAAGATTCCCCTACTTAATCTGGTTTCGCCTCTAAGAGGAGCACACATAGCTAGTGAGCAGTAGCAGTTGGACAGAGGCACACAATGTCTCGGTAAGAAGAAACTCTTGAGGTCGTTGATGGGGGATCTGATTCTGCCTGCTTCTCATTTTGCCTGTATTTGGGGTGGTGGTGGTGGTAGCTCTTTGTGCCTTGAGGGTGAATTTAATCAGAGTTTGAATTTTGTGTTTTTCAGGGCAACACAGGACATCTCCGCGCTGTCTTTGTCAGCCAGGAACTCGCAGCCTCACAGCCCTTCTTCTTCCTTGACAGCTGGGGCTTCCAGCTTGCCCTTGCTGCAGTCTCCACCATCCGGTAGATTGTCTTCTGGTCAGCACGCCTTGGTCTCGAACCAGGGTGACCACTCGGCTCACCTGTCAAGGCATCAGCAGCATCTTCTTTCGAATCAGAGTCATCAGGGAGACCACTATCGGCACGCCCAGGCCAGCCTGACTCCGGTGCAGCACCAGCAGCCAGGAGAAGCCTACTCAGCTATGCCTCGGGCTCAGCAGTCTGCTTCTTATCAGCCCATGCCAGCTGACCCGTTCGCGATCGTCTCTCGGGCTCAGCAGATGGTTGAGATCCTCTCTGATGAGAATCGCAACTTGCGGCAGGAGTTGGATGGATGCTATGAGAAGGTGGCAAGGCTGCAGAAGGTACGGCTCTCCCCGAGGGTCAGTTCAATTCTTTGACTCTTACTAGTGGGATTTGTTAAATGCCTGTATAAAGGTTTCATCTGTGTGTATAGCTCGCTGAGTTTCCTCTTTAGATGTTGGTCAAACTTTAGAATAAAACTCTGTCTGTCTAGGACAACTAAGTTTATTATCTTTACTATCATACATTAATTATATGAAACAGTGGGTTTCACGGTGAAAATTTTATAGGAATTTTAAACGGAGTGAGAAATGTATTTTGTACTATCATGTATGCTCGATATGGTCTTTTTCTACTCCCTTTTCTTTTTACTAAAAGAAATATACTATCGATTTCCCAGACTCTGTAACTGTAGAAAACTTAGTTGCTTGTTTTATTTAAAAGGTCATCAGAGATAGTTCTTCACAATATTTGTAAGGCCTGTGTTTGTGGAAAATCCTGACTGCATTTAAAGGCCCTTTGTCTTGATTATGGTTTCCCCATATGAGTTTTGCCTCAAAACTATAAAGCCATAGTACATAGTTACTAGAAAAATCCCACCAGCTGAGATTTTGTATAGTTTATGAAAAGGCTGACAGTGCTTTTCCTTGTGGGAGTTCTCTTCTTAATTCTTTTGATACTGGCCCTCCTCCCTACTTTTGCTTTGGTCTTTGACCACAGAACCAGTTCAACATCTGCTCTTTTTCTCTGGTGTGTGTGTGTGTGTGTGTGTGTGTGTGTGTTGAGCGGGCTCACACAAAAGGGGCTTAGCATCACAGCTGGGTGACAGGTGACAGTCATAGGCTGAGGAAAATTAAAAAAAAAAAAGGTGTCCCCAGTTCCCATTCTTCCCTGTTTCCCTATACCCCATTGTCTGCTACAGCTGCTTTGTGGCACTCCCCCCCACCCCACCCCCACCCCCGGGCCCCAAACCTCAGCTTCTTGCCGTGGTGGCCGTGGTGACTCTTAGTTAGTGAGTTATGCCTGTGGCAGTTTGTTTATAGCGTTTGGAGATATGGTTGCTTTGTACTGTTCAGCAGCTCTGTCCCTAGGAGACAAGAGGAACGGGGCCTGCATGATTCCCAGAATTCACTGATACCAGATCTTTTACCTAAAGGAGGGCTTATTTTTTTCCATAGTTACAGTTGTGTGTGTGTGTGTGTGTGTGTGTGTGTGTACACCCCCTCCCCTTTCCCACTTTACTGCAATCCGGTCGGGGGGCTCCCAGGATGGATTAAGAGCTATTACTTTGTCTTGATTTTATAGTTTCTGTCTTCTCAGTTTGACAATATCCCTCGCTCATTCATGCTGTGCACAGATTTTGTTCACTGACTAGAAGCCCCATTGGACAGGCTAGACCTCCTTTAACTTGTAATTTGCCTTGGCGTGGCCTCATCTTTGACACAGTCACCCGCGACTGAGCTCAGATCTTCCTTGTCACAGGATCCCTGATGACCAGACACGAGGAGATGGGTTGGGAAACTCTAGTGCAGGTAGCTGAATCGGAATTTTGTTGACTGTTTGTCCCTTGTGCAGAAATACGTCAGAGGAGTACAATCATCATAGCTGGCGTGTCTGCAGAAGCCCAGTGTAAGCCAAGGCTGAGGTAGAGACAGGTAGGGGAGAAGAAGAAATTAAAAGCAGGGAAAATAAGATGCACACCAGATGATAGAGTTAGGGGGGAAAAAAGGAAACACGGCAGGCTCCTGGGGACAGCAAGGAGAATAAGCAAGGCTGTAACCCCATGGCCACTCCCAGTCTCTTCTACCTCTTCCTTCACACAGGCCCAGCCAGTGGATCTGCCCTTCGGGGAAGTCTTCATTACACAGCTCTTTGCAAGGGGGACAGTATTTCCACAAGGGGAAGGGGAATGGTTAGCACCAGATCCTTCATAAGCAGGCTGTGTACTTTGAGAAAAGGGACTGTCTTCTTAGGTGTGGCCTTTTGGGCTGTAAGTAGGAAGCCTCGCTTTCTCTTGGCTGCCTCTTTCGCACCAACACCACTGGGCCTGCTCTTTCCAAAGGAAGTGTTTCTTCTCTCCTCTCCAGCAGTTGAATTTCCTACGAAAGCTCCAGCAACCTCAGGCCCTGCGGTCCTTGTCTCTAAATGCCACTCACCAGTTTTCACCTTCTGTGCTGCTATCTTGGTGCCATCTGCAAGGAGAAAAACACTTTTACGTCTGCTCTTTTCAGTGGCAGTAAGCCTCATTTGTTTGCAGGCAGTCCTGTCTCCAGCGGGATTTTGAAGATGGGGGCAGCTGGAATTGGACTTGATTGAAATCCCCCCTCCCTTCCCCCACCTTCATTGGAGCACCTGTTTATCTCACCCCCTAAAGCACCCTGAGCTTTTTGTTCAGGAAGAGTGGAAAACTGAGAAGAGATGCAGAGTGGTTGGAGGAGTCAGACTTAATTTGAAAATTGCTTAATAGGCCATGGGGTTTATTTGTCTTATACAAATTATATGCAAATAAGCTCTTCGGATATTCCACATGCACTGGAGCTGTACTGGTTGCAAGACTCTGGAGTCTAATTTCTTGTTTTCTTCCTGTTTCTGTCTAATTCTGGACAAGAGACTTTGTTTTTCTTTTTTTTTCTTCTCGTTTTATAAGATTTGCAGAGAGGTGTCATAAAACAACACAAATTCTAACTTTCAGCTAGAAATCTGTACTAGTTTCCCACTGACATCTATGGCGAGTATGGGATAAAGTTCAAATGCCTGACATTTAAAACCAGTTTATGACCTGACTTCAGTCCATCTTCACAGCCACATCCCTCTAGCTTCCCTGTGGCTACCACACAGTGTCCAGCCAGATTAGACTCCTGGTCATTCTGGGAATGCATTTGCTTACTCAGAATAGAATACCCTTCCACTCACCTCTGCCCATTGAAATCCAATCCAGCTTTCAGGATCCGACTCTAAATGCCATCTCTCCCTGAAATTATTTTCCTCCCCTCCCCCCAACCAGGCCTAACTTCACTCCTTCTTTTAGCTTTATAGCTATCCTTATTCCTTGTTTTCTTAAAGCTGTAGTTTGCCCTATATTCTCTGACTTGATTATACTGAAAGTTCCTTGAGGGCAAGGATAATGAGCATGTTCTCACTCCAGTTTGCAGGAAGCACAGTTTAATCAGATCTTCTTAACCATTTGACCCTTGATTAAATAGTTGTAAAAGTGAATTGAATTATATGGCAGGAGGCTGACGATTTGGGCTGATGATTAGGGCTCATATTTGCTGTTGAATTGTACTTGGGATAGGTGATTTAACTACTCTCTTATGCTAAAATGGGACAAGTTACATTGCCTAGGCAGATGTCAGGACAAAATGAGAGACCTGCATAGAAAGATGTCCTTGGAGGACTTCAAAAATAGTTATTGCTATATAATATATACTAATATTTTCAAATTCAGAAAATAATGTAGAAATTAAACTCAGAAAATAATTTAGAAATTAAAATCATGTATAAAGTCTATTTTATCAAGGAAGACAGACTTTGCTTTTGTCCTAAAGAAATCCCATGAAGCATTTGAGTTGTTTACTGAGCTTACAGTCGATCTGCAAGAAGATGCCACTGAAGAGTTGCATGGAAACTGTCATTTCCATCCAACTCCTAGCATCGATACCATCTTTCTTTCCTTTTTGATGTTAAGGTGGAGACAGAAATCCAACGGGTCTCGGAGGCATATGAGAACTTGGTGAAGTCATCTTCCAAAAGAGAGGCTCTGGAGAAAGCCATGAGGAACAAGCTGGAGGGCGAGATTAGAAGGATGCATGACTTCAACCGAGATCTGAGAGGTGAGCCACAAGTGGACTTCACTTTCTAGATTTTTTTGTTTGCTTGTTTGTTTGGGGGACAAGGTCTCTTTACATAGTCCAGGCTGGTCTAGGACTTACAACATAGTCCGTGCCAGCCTTGGATTCCACAGTTCCCCTGCTTTCCCCTCCTAGGCAGTGAGGATAAAAGCATGTGCCCTGACATCTGGCTCTTGCTTTAGAGTAGCTCTTGTATTATTTTAAGATTCACCTTTGAAAATTCAGGACTGTGTCACCCACTGCTGTTTGTCAAAACGAAACAAACCTGATGCTGACTTTTGCCAAAGGCCAGTATTTAGAAGGCAGACAGCATGTGAATTAATCATTTTCACCTTCCACAGACCGTCTAGAGACTGCCAACAAGCAGCTGGCAGAGAAGGAGTCAGAGGGGTCCGAGGACACCAGGAAGACCATCTCTCAGCTCTTTGCCAAACGTAAGTCTACAAACTCCAGAGGCAGGCATGAATGTGAGCATAGTGGTAACAGGTGTGAAAATGTAGTAGGTGGGGATAGAGGTAAAGTTTATGAAAATGTTGTCTGGGTCTTCTCTTTAACCTTCTAGAACAACCAGGGGAGAATGAGTATCTTTTTCCTGTTAGTACATGAAAGGCCAAGAAGGCTTCTGCCACAATTCTAGTCACATGAGAGGAGTGTTCTCTATACTAAGTCAGAGAAAACCCATTAGAATTCCTGCCATTGTCAAGGCTAGCTGAAGAAAAGACCTTAGGGAATATTGTCCTTAATAATGCTGAAGGGATTATTGTAGGCGATTCCATATGCTGGCTCTGGGAGATGGGATGAACATATGGGACAATGATTAATGTTTGAAATCCCCAGCCTATGCCACGGGTTCACCTACTAAACTCTTATTGTTGTGTCATATTATTACCCACTGGCAGACTGTAGGATAGCTGTAGAAGGAAGAGCCTTGGCTATGACCTGAACTCATGGTTCTGATACAGAGTTGGAGGGTATGGGGCCGGGCAGAGCTGTGCTTTCCTCATAATAGTGTTTCCTTTGTCTGGAAATACTCCTAGGACTGTAACAATGAATTAATCCTCTTCTTTATCGAGTCCCTAATGGACTCCACCCAGCTAGACAAAGCCTAATTCTTTCCAATTGCTATAATAAAAGCAGCAATAAAAACTTCATAGTAGATGGAGTCCACTGGGAGAAGGAATTGGGTTGAGAACAGATGAACTGTCCTTGTTCCTACAGATGCCAAAGCTTGGCTGCCCCTCCCCCCCAGCCTCCCTCAGTGCAACTCCCACTGAAGTCCTTCTTGTTGGGGACTTGTCAGTCTCTTCTATTTTTACTGGGTCTTCCAATGACCCTTTCATGTCATTCTGTGCAGTTTCCAGTTAGCTTTTACAAGTCTGTTTGATCGTCATTTACAATATTCCCTTCCCTGCCTGGGTTGCTCTGCTGTACTCTGGCTTCAGAACAGTTTTTCTTCCTCTTGGCCCCGAGCCTCCTGTTCCTTTGTCAGTAGTCTTAAGAGCAAGGAATGTTGTTTTTCTGGTGTCATCAGAACCGAGGGTAAATTGTGAAGTTGCCTTTGAGGTGTCACTGTTACCCTGGAAGCTAGTTCAGTGGCAGGGAGATGATGGCGGCCTCCCAGAAGAAAACAAACAAAACATATGGATTCTTAAATCCTGGATCTTCTAACTTGTACTCCTCTGTGTGAAGAAATGGTATTTCAGGTACTCTCAGAGCTTTGCCTTGGGTTTATAAAATTCAGTTAGTTACAAAGCGAAATTACATTAACAACAGGGTGAAACACTGAAACTAGGTAGAAAAAGAGAGCATGCCTTTTTGACCTCTTGATTTCTTGTGCCCTTGGGTATCCAAAGGGCCCTTGAAGATGGAAACTGTAGAAGGAAGAAGAAAGAAGGCTCTTTTGAAAGACCTCCCCTGGGAATATACTCCAGCAACCCCAGAAAGACAGAAGCCAGGAGGCAGTTGGGTACAATAGAAAGACCTTAGCTCCAGTATGGAATCCACCCCTCATTTTCCAAGGGCAATTGCAAGTTAGTCAGGCTCGCTCTCCAAGTCCTGTTTCCTCATATGCAAAATAGAGAAGTGCGGAATAATACCTCATATCCTTGTTCTGAGGATTAAGCTAGCACAATGCCTGATATGTAGTCAGTATTCAGCAAATAATTCATTTCTTTTCAAAGTACATCTGTTCAGATAGGGGTGTGTGGGAAACGAGGCCAAACTGGCATCTTGAGGATAATGTTCAAGGTCTTCAAAGGAAGACCACCTCAACTTCGAAGTCTAAACTCTGGTATGAGGTTTGTCTTAGGTCACAGGACAGGTGCCTGGGAAAACATGAGACATACTGTGCATGCCATTATCCCTTGTAGCTGTACTTTAGTATGAAATTCAGAAACAAAATTACTGCTCTCACAGGTCTGGTAACACTTAACCATCACATTAAAAAAAACTAATATAAAAGAATCAGTCACATTTAATGAAAGAGACATATTTTGACGCTCTCTGATTCTTTTTCATCATTAATCATGGTGATGATTCTCATACTCTTTGGTACTTTTTCATGTTTCACTCATTTAAATATATTACATAGATAATGTAATATATTTATTTAATATATTTAATTTGAGATCATAGGATCCTTAATAAACATGGATTACACAAGACAGTATAATGTTACCTGTGCTTCCATTATAGAGGGCAATACCCCTTCCTGATGTGGTGGAAGGTGTGGGGCAAGTTAAATGGGATCTAGCTCTGAGATATAAGATTTTAGCTTCAGTGAGTCTGTGCTTTTGGACTATGGGCCTTACAGATATGGCTCAGTCCCTACTCTTGTTTACTATACTAGGATCAGCGGGACCTAGAGTCAGGGTATTTCTTTTTCTCCAGTCTGGAACATGTTAAAATAAACATTATCCTTTTTCCAGACAGTTTAGTATCCAAAATATTTCAATAAGTTAGGTTCTGGTTAAGGTTTCTCCTCAGGGCATACCTTGTTGAGAAGAACAGAATGCTCTGGGATATTTCATAATGGTCTCTTCAACCCCCCCCCCGGCCCCCATGCCCTGCTGCAAATAACACGAGGAGATTTTTTTTCTGATCTCCTGGAAGATTCTGGATGAACACCTGGTGGCAAAACTTCTAAAAATGTGGGTGTTCCAGTATGAGTGCCTCTTGCAGGAATTAGCTCACACATTTGTGCACACTGAGCCACCAGCAATTAATCAATTATATAGTTCAGGGTTTCTTAACCAACTTCAGGTTTCCATGATCCTTGCTCATGGAATTCTAATTTGCTAAATAGTGATCCCCTGTCCAACTGTCTCCTATTTAGAGGGCAAAAGCTCTTCCAGTCAACTTCACTTCTTAGGGCTCTCTAAAGATCTCTCCTCAATTGTTTTTGTCGTTCAGCCTTTTAAACCTCTGATAATATGGAGTCTCAATTTTAAAGTTCCTTTCATGCTGCATTAGAAGCCAGAAGTTCTATTATTCTATTTTACAAGAAAAAAATTAAGATACGGCTGGTCATTGACCTAACTGCTTCTCGTGTTAAAGTAGGGACGGTCAAAGCAGGGCAGAAGCTAGAATCAAGGTCCTGTTGAAATGGAGCATTATAGATTTGAGGCTCAGAGCTGTGATACTTATTGAACTACTGCTGCATGGTGGAGATGAACACCATTTCATTTTGCTACATCATCTCCTGGTACACATTTTGATACAGATTTTGGTTGTTAAATTTTTTCTGTTCCAGAGTCTCTTTCTCCTGTTCATTTCTAATATCTTTTATTTATCCTCCTTGACAAAGACTTTTCAGTGGTTTCATCTTTATGTATGTTACTCTGCTTTTGAATGTGACCAGCAATTAGAACAATTTTTTTAGTGACTTTTCCATTCTGAAGACAGATTGTATCTATTCAAATGTGCATACACAGGAATATATGTACACACATGCATAGATATATGCCTACATATCCTACATGTAAATATGTGTATGTGTGTATGCACACATATGCAAAATACACATTTTATTACTGTAAAAGTTCTAAACATTACTTAGGTAAAATGGATGCCTATATTAGATAAAGTGAGTTAGATTGGGCATGCTGTTGGATTGGACTTTCCCTAAAGAGCACATGTTTGACGGTCTTGATCTCAGGAAATGGTCTTGCTGAGGGAGTAGGGTTTGAGGTTTTATCTGTTTTATGAAGCATTGTTTTTAAGAGTCCTTGGTGCATTGTCAGAGGAAACAAAGATGGAAATTTTTGTTCAGCTTGGTTACTCTTTTGTCAATGTAAGAGCAGTTTTTAAAAACAAAACTGAGGAGACAGGCTTACTCTGTGCTATACGTGTATATCTGCATATATGGCTCTTCCTCTTCCTTTTTATGATGTTTTATATCTTCTTATCCATTGATTTTTATTTACCTGACAAGTTCATGGTCAATCCAGTGGTTAACATCTAGATGTTATAAATTTTGATTCTCTTAGCCATTTCTAGGAGTGTGCACACTGTCATATACTGTTTTACATATATATATATATATATATATATATATATATATATTCTATCAGTTTTGCTCACATAAGGCTTTGACTCAGCTTCAGGATGACAGTGTTGATATTTCATGCCCACACAGATAAAGAAAACCAGCGGGAGAAGGAAAAGCTGGAAGCTGAGCTGGCTACTGCCCGTTCTACCAATGAAGACCAAAGGCGACACATTGAAATCCGAGACCAGGCATTGAGCAATGCCCAGGCGAAGGTAGTGAAGCTGGAAGAAGAGGTAGGTGTCCTCAGGTAGCATATGAGCCAGAGAGTAAACGAGTTGGGGAACTTATAGTGCTGGGTGTCTCATTTGTTTGAATATGCAGCTTATACAATATTCCAACAGAGACAAATTTTGGCTGTTCAATTTGATCAGAACAGAGGTAAGGGATTGAATGCTCTTTGGAGTCCATTTTCTCTGTTTCAGAGTCTCTTTCTCCTGTTCATTTCTCTTACATTTTATTTATCCGGCTTGACAGAAACTCTTCAGTGGTTTCTTCTTTATGAGTGTTACTCTGCTATTGAATGTGACCAACAATTAGAACAACTTCTTAGTGACTCTTCCACTCTAAAGACATAGATTGCATGTATGCACATTTATATACATGATTATACATACATACTCCAGAATGTGAAATCATTACAGTCAAAGGAGGCAATTTCCATTCTCCCATTTGTTTAATGAACTGTTTCCATACTGTAAGTTCTCCTTAGAACCTTAGCTCTGCCTTAAGCTTTAAACATTTTCTTTCAAAGGACTATAGCATGATTTCAGATATTTTAAAGTACTCCAATGATCCTGCAATTATAATGGTCCTGTTCTCCCCGTACTTGATGGAAAGTCAAGCCTGCCCCTTGTCCTAGGTCAGAAATGCATTTTGACAGTCACATCTTTTGCTATTGAATTTGACAATATTGTTTGGAGATAAAAGCAGTCTTCCGAGGTCTGGGACAAAAATAAGACCCAGGGAGAGTTTATAGTTTATGTCAGGAGGATGCATTGGTAAAGATCTTTGTTGTGGCTTAGAGACCAGTTTTAAAGAATGTTATTATATGGTGTGGTTGAAATTTGTCAGCTCTTTGTGTGAGTGGATGGAGCCAGCCCTTGACAAATACAAGGGCCTCTGAACTATTAAGAATATGATTTAAATGTGTGTCTGATTAGTATTCATGTAGAAGTTGCTCTATTGCAACACTAAACTGTCTTACTATGAAAAAGAGGGAGCTTTGCTGCTGTCCTGCTCATTAATTAATCCTGGATGTTGGTTGTGCTTGTACTAGAGTAAAATGAACTCTTAAATGTTTTCAATGTTTGGGAATGAGTATATTCCAACAAAGATTCAATGATGAAGTGTAAATTGACTAAAAAATTTAAACCTTGTTAAATTCTATTTTGGAATTTGACTCATTTTAAGAGAAATCATACCTTTCATGGATCTGTAGTAGGAAACCTCTTGGCTATATAGCAATTTCAAGGCCAGCCCAAGTTGTATAGTGAAAACCTTTTGGAAAGCAATAGTAATACCTCCATTATTTTACAAGTCGAAAGGCTTATGAACCTAAAATAAGATCATAGTTTTCAGGACTAAATCACATTGTAGCTATTGTATGAGAAATGTCTTCCCTGCTTCCATTAATTACCTACTTCTTGGCCCCCACTAAGAATGGCCCTGGTTTCTGGAGATCCTTTGGAGCCTTAAAGACTCATTGGAGTTAGGTTGTGTGTTAACAATTTCTTAGGAGATAATACCATGTAATCCATAATATCCTTTAGCCTAACTTACCTAAGTGTTAATGTCAAGTTGTAGAGAAGCAACATAATACTTCACCAGTCCTCTATCTTAAAAACATACTGTTACTTCATGATGTGATTGAGCACCCCAAGAGGCCTTGGTTATTCAGAATTAAAACTACTAGCATAGAATATTCTAGGATATTCTAGGTAGGATTCACAAACTGTATCAGTTTTATATACGATCTTTAATGTGGTTCTGTCACAAAATTAGTGATTATTTCTATCTTATGTGTGTTTCTGTGCTGAGCCTGATGGTACATACCTTTGATCCCAACAGCTGGGAGTCAGAGGGAGATGGATCTCTGTAAGTCCAAGGCCAACTCAGTCTACATATTGAGTTCCAGGACAGACAGAGTTACATAGTGAGACCCTGTCTCATAAAACAGGTGAGAGAGTGGAAGGTAGAGATAGTTAAGATCTTACACTTGGTGAACATGGCTCAATAAAGGCCATGTTGGAAAGCAGATAAACTGGAAGACCTGCCAGTGTCCTGAGTAAACACGTTTTGTGTGGTTCACATCTGGCTTTATGAATTTTCCTTATTGCTCAGAACTTTGGAGTATTTTTTCCTGGGGAAAAAAGTTTTCTTCCTTATTGAGCAAATCAGATTTATAAGAGCTTTCTTGAAACAGGCCTTTTGTGAAGGGAATATTTTTCTCAGGTTTCTTAAGTTCAGGGTCACTCAGGTAATTAGTTTTCATTGCATCAAGATGGTGGGAAATTAACTGTATTGATTCAAGGACCCTTGAGTTCTTTTATACCTTCACCTCTTGAAAGCCCTCATGTGGGTGCATTCCTTGACATTCATTTCATTTTTCTAATCCAATGAGCCTTCTGTGAGTCTCAGCAGTCCCCCTTATAAGCATTCCACAGAAGCTCCACCTCAGGCAAGAACTGTTTTGCAATCTCTCCCAAGTTAATGCAGATTCCTTTATGAACCATGGTCTCAGGACATCTACAGTACTATTTTGCTAGGGTAGAGGTGAATAGATTCTTTTTTCCCTCACAAGTCACTGTGATACAGATCTTAGAATCAGTCTATATCCTATGGAGCAGACAGCCAGAGGAGGTAAATGATGCATTCCTAACCCTCTTTCCCTTACCTTTTGGGACACATGGGTCTTATTGAAATTGACACTGATTCAACAAGTCAAAAGAGCTCTGTGTCCTAAAGCAACCACAGTATTCTCACATTCCCAGAGAGCTTCCTCCCATCCCCTCAAAATTAACCTCACTCGGGAGTTTCCATGGATGTCTGGCATATCTTCTCACAAACCTCAAGTCAGCCCAGGCTTCTGGCCGGCTGCTACATTAGGAGAATACAGAGTTGAAGCAGTGGCTTGGATAATTGTTTCAGGGATGGTGGGAAAAAATAGACTTGGCAAACCCAGTACGGGAAGATGGTGAGGGTGAGCTGCTTAGTGAGTGCAGTGTGGAGGAGAGCAGAAAGCAGGAGGTGAGAGGGATGCCTGGAAGAGGCCGTGAGCCATATTTAGGGCTGGAATGAACACTTTACAGATTGAAGAAGAGGCTAAAGTAGTCACCTGTTCAGAATCACAGTGACTAGTGATGATTTAGATATTGTTATTCTTGCGGCGATCCTCATGTCGCTCTCAAAGTCACGTTGCCACCTCAGCCGCTTCTTTTAATAAATACCTACCTTATATTTATTCCATTTCTACTAGCATTCTTCTTAAGGCTAACATTTGCCAATCTTTCTATGCCCCTCGCTACTAGATTTACTAGGATCTTTGTTTTGTTCTAAAAGATAGTTTTTGTCATCTTCCAGGTAATACACCAGTTTCCTCCTTCCCAGTAATAGAGGAAAATGTCTGCATGAACATTTACATGTTTAATACTCTCTCATAATTTTGAACAGATCGGACTCTATTGGTGACTGTATTAAGCTTATACAATAGTTAGAATGTTATAAGTTTGAGTGGGAGTCTAAGGAGTATGAATTATATGTGCACTAAGAGGGTCGATAGAATAAGGTACATATGCATTCAGGAATTTCCTGGGATATGCAATTCATTTGAAAGGCGTTTGACCAAAAGATGACATTTATCATGCCCTAGCTGTCCTGGAACTCACTCTGTAGACCATGCTGGTCTCGAACTCAGAAATCCACCTGCCTCTGCCTCCCAAGTGCTGGGATCACAGGAGTGTGCCACCACTCCCAGCTACGCCAGCATCTTTAAAAAGGAGAAATTATTGGGGAATAGTTGTGGGGGAGAGGAATTATGGGACATAGGGAGGGGGGGAACTGGGAAAGGGGAAAGCCTTTGGAATGTAAACATAGAATATAGAAAATAAAAATTTTAAAAAAAAGAAAAGAAAAAACAAAGGAAAAAAAAAGGAGAAATTATGTCTACACAGCAAACAGAGATGGGACTGCCCCACTTAGTTTGCTCTTTTCATTCATTTTTTTATGGCTATGGCTTTTTTTTGTTGTTTTTTTTTTTGAGACAGGGTTTCTCTGTATAGCCCTGACTGTCCTGGAACTCACTCTGTAGACCAGGTTGGCCTCGAACTCAGAAATCCGCCTGCCTCTGCCTCCCAGAGTGCTGGGATTACAGGCGTGCGCCACCACCGTCCGGCCACTATGGCTTTTAGGAGCCTTGGAGATTACTTTATTCCCAAGGCAGCAAATTTTCAGAGGTTTTTTTTTTTTTTTAAACTCTTTACTCTTTTAATATCTACCAGTGTCCTTTTGGCAATGGACAGAGGCAACTTGCTAATACCAGGCTTGTGTTACCAAATTGCTTCGGTGTGAGCCCTGACTTAGAGCAGGGTCCCCAGGTAAAACTAAATCAGATTAAACAAAAATTAATGAAAGCTCATGGGGCAACATAAAACTCCTTATTTGAAGGAGTAGAATAAGAGAAAGTATACTGCAGACATGACATTTTAGAAAGGACTGTGCGTAAGTAATAGAAGGCAAGAGACAATGCAGATAAAATACAGGCACACTGACCTTATTTCTGCATCAGCTTCAGTGTCCTTGAGAAGATGGGTGCCTGTATATATCAGGATTTACTCCTTCTACCTATATATCTATATTTTTAATCTCTGATTTGTATTTTTACAGATAGTGGTTGATGTACCTCAGTGTTAGGGCACTTGCCTGGGATGCACATAGCCTAGAAAAAGAAGGAAAAAGAACTTTATATACTCTAGGAACCTTTTAAGTATTAGCATCCTTCCACAGATGGGAATATTAAAATACGGACTGATTAGGCAGGACAGTTAGAAAGAAATCTAGGGAAAACATACACATACCACTAGCCCTGTTACTTATCATCCTATAAAATAATGGGAAATTGATGGACTAAGGAACTTCCTTGTAAAGGCTTGAGACAGGCAGTCAGCTTAAGATGCTCTAAAACTAATTTTGTATATAGCTATCTTTAAAAAAAAAAAGTCAGCTTGAAAGACACCCACAGTTGTTGGAAGGAGGAAAGAGATGCCATCACATGGTATTCATTTGTAGGAATCAGATTCTCCTGAGTCAGAAGAGGTTATGGGATCTGCCAAATTCTTGGGAATGGGTTCAAATTATTACAGAAGTGCAGTGGAAAAGATGATTGACTTAGCTCAAGAGGATTTGCTCTGTTCTGTATCAGATTTCTTTCCTACTGTTCTTTCTCCCATTTCTTATGATTTTTGAAAGATTCCTTTGGTGTGTCTGTGCAATTTTGTGTGTGTGTGTGTGTGTGTGTGTGTGTGTGTGTGTGTGTGAGAGAGAGAGAGAGAGAGAGAGAGAGAGAGAGAGAGAGAGAGAGAGAGAAGATATGTGCTTCAGTTTTCAAAGTGCAGAGATGACAGGCCTGCACCATGATAGTTGACTTAAGATTCTCCTTTGAAAATTTATCCTGAATAGGAATGATTTGATACCCTTTTCGTGACTTGGCCAAACAAAGTAAAAATTTAAGGACCCTAATTAAAAAAATTAAGGTGGAGAATCAAAATTGGAAATTGTCGTAGTCAGATCCATTGGGGTGAGGAGAAGGTGACTGACTCAAGGATGAAGGCAAATAATGGATTAAGGAGACAAATTGAGAACAAGGGTTAGAGGAAAGTAAGGAAAGGGAAAAACGTTGACAAGTTTTGAGAACCAGCATTTACTAGGAAAACTTAAATGGATGGAATGATGTCTCATTGACTGGATAACCAGAAGGAATTAGGTTGAAATGATGGATTTCCATGGCTTCTTCTAGGAACTCATGGGCATGGGGTTTGATTAGCAACGCAGAAGGACTAATCCGTGGTTCTGAAAACTCATTCTCCACACAAAGATGAGAGCCACTTGTGGATTTGGAAACTTATCAAAAGAACCCTCATTTCTTTAAACACTGAAGACATCAAAAAATAAATAATCTAGGATTCTGTCAAAAGTACACATTTTCTGTGATCTGTCACACACACACACAAACACACACAAACGCACAAGGCATTTACTTATTTTCTAACCTCCATAGTTATAACTATATAATATTCTAGGACTTTATTTAAGATCTTTACCACCCTCAGATATTGCTCATTGTTAACTATGAAAAGAGGTCTCCTAGATTTCTGAACTATGGGAGTTTAAAGACCTATAGAGGTCATTGTAAATTATTTATCTAGTTTAGAGTTGTTGTTTTTTTTTAACTTCTTAAAATTTTGTGGGAGAAGGAATCCCTAAGCAGTGAGGGGTGCAACACCAAAGGGTATATGAGAACCATAAGTGTTATGTATAGAACAATGATGTATCTGTTTTATAAAAAGATAAATGTCAAGGTAGATGTAGTAGAGTAGACCTGTAATCACAGCATTCTGGAAGGAGGATCTTATGGTTTGATGTCAGCTTATGCAATTTAGAAAAACTCTGTCTCAAACAAACGAGATGATTGAATGATATAAGTTGGGCAGCTAGTTCTTTATGAAAAACTTCAGAAACAACAAGGAATAACACACACACACACACACACACACACACACACACACGTAGTATTAGGATGTTTTATGTAGAACCTTAAATACATAAATAAATACACAATAGAGGAAAAGATAGGTGATTCAATCAATCTATAGCAGCGACTCCCTACAAAATATCAGATCTGTAGAATACAGTTTGAAGTTTTGTAAACTTTCAGAGATTGAAGAGGTGTCCCCTACCCCATAAAATACTATGGTTGGCACTAAATAGTAAATAGTTTTAATTTTTGCGGGCAATATAGTGTTGGTTGCAACTGCTGTTCTCAGTCATCATGGCTGGAAGGCAACTGTTCACATTCTGCAGGCCTGGCTGGCATCATATTGGCCAGTTAGCTTTGGTGACTTGTGAACTCCTCTTACTACTCAGGGGTTTGTTAACAAATGGAGACTCTGAGGAAGTTGTCATTCATAGCCAACCAGTAATCTAAGTTGAGATGCTTAAACAGCATACATAACTGGAAAGAGAGTAAAGCTAAAGCACATAGAATCTAGGAGAGTAATGAAATTAGAATGCATAGACTGTAGTACTTAGAAATATCTACGCAATGTGGAGTGTATAACCCAGAAGATGGCTGAGTTTGTAAGTTACATGTGTAAAGCCTAGCATGGTCAGCATCCAAAACTTGTCACTTCCCATTGTGACATATCTCAGGGGATAAGCACGTCCCAGGTACTTGTGGTATTTGTGGGTGAGCTATAATCTTCCTTTTTTTGAAAAAAAAAATGTAGAACTATGCCAGCAATAATGGTCTTTATTTTTCTTGGCTTGCTCTGCAGAATCTGTTTAAACACTCATCTTTCAACAAACTCAGCAAACTCACCAATCCCACATTGCCTTTCCCATTCAGAGGGATGGCTTAGCGACTACCTCTTTCAGAGGCTGCTTTTCCTGGGATATTTAGTTTTCCTTTTTTGAGAAAGGCAGGATGCAGAGAGGTTGGCATGACTTTGGACTACTTGCCTTTCAGTTTTTCAGAGCTCCCTTTGCTATACTTGGCCATCAAGGCAAAGAACTGCATGCTGTCTACGTTTAATTGCCTTTAAGTATAACTGCTGTAAGCCTTCGTAATTATAGTTCACATTCTCTGCATTACCATTGCACTGCTCCCTTAGGGGTTTCAGCATGATTCACAAATAAATGCATTCAGCTCTAAATAGCTCACAAACATTACAAAACCCCAAAGGTGTAGGCAACAGAATAATCCCTTCTTTCCCAGTACTGAAAGCTTAACCAAAAAGCAAGGCAGAAGCATCCCTGACCTCAATCTCTTGCTTGTCCTAGTCAGGAAGGAAAGATTTAAACTTATTGAAAGGTGAAATATGATTAGTTCGTTCATTGTATACTTTAGGAAAATTTAATAAATAGCAAAGCATCTAGACTTAAATTCATCTCTGTTGGTTTACAGTGCTAGATTGAATGAGGCCTGTTTTGAGAGGAAATGCCAACAAAGTATTGAAACAATTTAAAATGTTTTTCCCTTCTCATGGTCAAAGGAGATGCCAGAGGTCTGGTGATAGGAAAATGTAAGGTATGTTTCCTGCCACCTGTAGAAAGTTCAGTAATTCTGACCGGGATACAGGAGGATTCTGACCAAATGCTTCCCCGCCAGTAAGTGGTAGTGCTGTTGAAGCAGAAATACAAAACAACTGTGGTTTAGACTCATTACCATGAAGGACATACCTGGTTTCTGCACCGAGAAGATCTGATAGGTCCTATTGGCTTGACAAATAGGGCTTTGTGGCTGGGACAATATTGGTACAATATGCAGCTTCTCATATTGCAGCTACCTACTAAATTCACCCAGGACTTAGGAATTACCTGCAGTCAACTACCCGAGTTTATGTTTCTTTAATACCTGTTAGCAATAATATTTTTACTCTTAATCTCAGTGGCAGAGGTATCTAACTTTACTGACCAAGGGAAAGCTAATGATGGGAGGGCCCCACTTTGGATGATTTTTTTCCCACTTGGGAGGATTTTTATCTTAGACAGAGGCTACTAGTTGATGTACTAGCACTGAGGGAAGCTATATAGGTAGTGTGGGAAGCAGAAACTGTTCTTTTGCAAGCAAAATGGTAAGGCTGCCTGCTAATTTTCCAACCTTATTAGATATTGGAGTATGAATGTCTTATTTAAGGCTGTCCAATTGCTTCCATAAAAGGATACAAAGAACATACATTCTTCCCAGCTTAGGTATATGGCTTATAGACTTGCAAAGGTAAAGAATCATATCTGACTCATTTTCTGATGTATATATTCATTTGAGTATTTAAGGCATCCTTGGCTCCAGAAGAAAACTAATGAGTATACAATCCACAGTCATCAGCCTCAACTTTGGAAATGAAAATTCCAAAAAATTATAGTTATTTAATAAAAAAAAAACCCAAGTAGGACACTGCTTGACCCAAGGATACCAAAAGTAATTTGAGCCATTATTTGCTGCCTATCTCTTTTGACATTGTTAGTATGAGAAGATAGGCGTGGCAGGGAAAATGCTCATCCCAAAGGTCCATCTCACTGTTCTTTCTTCATGAATCGGAAAGAAATCTCAGTACAAGGGTGGATTTGGAAATGTCATAACTGACCCTGTTACTGTTTTTCTTTCCTTTCCCAAATCTCCCCCACCTGAATTTCTAGCTGAAAAAGAAGCAAGTGTATGTCGATAAGGTGGAGAAGATGCAGCAGGCCCTGGTGCAGCTCCAGGCAGCGTGTGAGAAGCGTGAGCAGCTGGAGCACCGACTCCGGACCCGTTTGGAGAGGGAACTGGAATCCCTTAGAATCCAGCAGGTAATGAATGCAGACAGACATCCTGGGGATGGGCAGGGATGATAGATAGATCTGTGAAATTATTCTACCCGAGTCTGTCTTTATGAACCAGTAAGGTTCTTAGGGTTATTTTCAGAAAGATTGGTGAGGGGGCTACTTACAGAAGGATAGGTGACTCAAATGCAGCTGGAAAGGTCTTCCCTCCCTAAGCATGGGTCATGACTCATTACAGCTGAATCACTGAGGATCTCTGCTGAACTTCCCACTGCTCCGGCAGTAAGAATTTTCTCTCTCCAGCAATTGTTACTGCTTATATAATCTTGAGGGGGACTTACAAATCTTGGGCTGGGTGACTGTTACTTACTTCATTACTTTTTGAGGCTCCTAACTTTCATTTATCTCCTGGGTCTTACTTAACCAGTTGTGGAATGAGAGAAAGGAAGAAAAGAAATGTCTTTATTCTTGGGTGTTTGTTTGTTTGTTTGTTGGTTGGTTGGTTTATTGTTTTGTGTTCAGCAAAGACTCTAAAGATACTTAAATGCTTGCTCATTTTTACATTTTTGCCAGCTCCCCATGTTACAGTAAAAGGTGTTGCCAGTATACATGTGTAGCCTACCCAATTCCTTTTCCAGCAAAATCTGTTATTTATTTTTCCCATGAACAGGAACAAAAGGCCCTATATGGAGGGAAACAGTTATAGACCTAAATTCATTGATATTTTTGAATTGAAGCTAGTGGGATCCTTGGGCAGTTTTCCTGTTTTTGTTTGTTTGTTTGTTTATTTTTTTTCTGAGATTGGGTCTGATGTAGTCCAGACTGGCTTACAACTTATTCTGTGCAGCTGTACATCACCACTGCCAGCTGGAAGTACTCTTTAGAAATCTTCTGGTCACATACTACTTATTAGGGTTTAGAGAAGAAATAATCAAGACCACCACCTCCCCACCCTATAAATGTTGAGCACCTCAGTAAAGATCTCATAAATTAGGGACAGTTTTGGAACCAAATCATAGATAAAAACAAAAACAAAAAACTCCCATTTTCCTTGAAGACTTTACTGTCAGCTAAGGACTGAAGGTTTTTTTTTTTAATTTCCTTAAATCTAATTTCTGAACAACATAGCAATGTGGAAATGTAAATTCTTTTCCTTCTTTTGAATCAGTATCATATCCAAACTAAGAGCTGAGGATAGGAATAGCTTAGTTATGAACATTTCATCAGTGCTCACAGCACTGTTCTCTTTGAGACCTGGAAATAGGAATCAGTAATAGAATGCTTGCCTAACATGCATGAAACTCTAGGTTCTATCTTCGCTACTATGCACATAGGTAGACAAAGAAACACAATAGCATGGGAAAGCCCTATCTTCCAAAATAGAAGCTCTTCCAACTGGATCTGGTAGAGGAGGCTGTGTCAAGGGGATTCATGAGTTCAAGTCTATATAATGAAATCCTGTCTTAGAAAGTCAGTAATATTAGATGGATAGATAGATAGGTAGATAGATAGATAGATAGATAGATAGATAGATAGATAGATAGATAGATAGACAGACAGATATGTTTTTTATTTCACTAATTTGAGGGATCTTGGCATCTCCCCCAATAGCGCCAGGGCAACTCTCAGCCCACTAATGCTTCAGAATATAATGCTGCTGCACTGATGGAGCTCCTCAGGGAGAAGGAGGAGAGAATTCTTGCCCTGGAAGCAGATATGACCAAGTGGGAGCAAAAATATCTGGAAGAGAATGTGATGAGACACTTTGCTCTGGATGCTGCTGCAACTGTGGCTGCGCAGAGGTAAGTCACTGAAAGCTGTAAATGGGAAAACCAGGTATGCTGGCTAACTCACTCAGAGATTTCCCAATATCTAGTCTCTTTCCCACCCCCTTCAGTCCCTCTTTATATGTTGTCCTATTTCCAATTATACATGAACTGGATGGATTTGGTGGCAGAAGGTTAAGGATTTCAAAAATATGGAGTTTCTAGAATCACAATTGAGTTAGCCTTAGGAGTGAGCTGGAACATTGCCGATGCGCTTGGCTAAGTATTTGGACACCTCATTCCCTCCTAGCTATATAGATCCTTTCAGCTACATGTGCATGCTGTTTAGTTCAGGACCAAAGTGATAGCCCCACTAGAGAAATTTCACTCAGAAAGCAAATGTCACTCAGGAGTAAGTGCTGTCATTTGATAGTTCTGGCTCTTCCTGGGTATGTGCGGACTATGAGTCGCTCACTGCCCTTTGAGAAGGTCTATATTTGAAGTCTACATTCTCTGTATTCCTGAGCTTATCACATGTTAGTCTCATTCTCTCTGGTACCAGAGAGAAAAAGTCAAGAGGAGTTTTATTTATGGCTTCTTGGGCACCTTTTTCCATATTATAAAAAGAATTATTAGCTTTTATAGGAAACAATTGTTCTTCATAGTTTTTCAATGTTACCTATGTTCATAACTGTTAGGAAAGAAACAGCTCAGGTATCATCAGGTGATGGATTTGGTTGTAGTGATAATGGATAGGATGTAGGTATAGACTTAGGTATTGAAGGTGGTCTGGACCCTAGTCTATTGCACATAGAATATATTGTATGCAAGCAGACTTCTATCCAGAAAATTATTACATACAGCAGCATATTTTTATATTCTTGCAAATGTGGCACATCAGTAGAGTGTAGTACTGGCTAGATATTAGGTAGTAATAAGTGTGTGGAAGGAATCAGTGTTTAAGATATGGATTGGCACATTCTAAAGACTCTCATGATTCTCCGGGAAGACTTCTCCCATCCTCCTGTCCAGATAACCTTATACCTTGAGTAGACTGAAGCTATCTTTGGCTTAATCTTGAGGTCTTCATCGGCTGAAGTTTCCCTGGCTTCGTTTCCTGAGAAAAGCATGCTCAGTAAAAGCCAGGTTTCAGAATAGTGTCCAATGAATCTCCATCTGTGTCCGAAGATGGTCACAAGGCTTGGAGACAGATATGAAGCAGAATTTAGTGTCATATTACCTACAGGCTCCCAAAGAACTGCAGCACTTGCTCAGAGGTATTTGTGAAAGCCTGATGCTGGAAACTTGCTTCTGGTGAGCCAGAGAAATGCAGGGTAATTTTGTTTGCGTTGTGCAGAAGTTTTGCATGATGTAGCTCATATCTGTGCAAGGCATGAGAAAATGTCTGAAAGCGGCATCTTGGTGCTGACTACAGAATGGACTTCATGGCAAAGTACAAGAAAGCTAGAAAGGTGCCTGGTACAGGGGCCTTTATATAAAATAAAACATCCATTCCTCCTCTCCTGTGGAAATCATGAAGAATTGAGAGTTCCCTTACAGAACTGTGTCCAAAATGTGTTGACTTGAATTGAATTGCTTTGTATCACTAGGTACAACGTATCCATGTAATTACTGTTTTCAGCAAAATATGCATGTTTATTATTTAGTGTGATAGAACACAGCCTGTTCCCAGTGGTCCTAGCAAGTGGGAACACTTTCTTCCAGAGGCAATCATTCCTAATCTGGACTGTTTATGACAGATTCAGACAATGGGAGAAAATGAGAGATAGATTATATTGAAATGCTTGTAACATAAATGACTTAGACTTGATGATTCTCGGGACCCTATTATTAAAGGTTTATGCTATATTTCCAAAGATAGTATCATTTTATTTTTCTATACAGATTGGTTTCCTTATTTTCATTCTCGGTGAGATGACATCCAGAAAACATTATTTCTTACCTTAATAGGCTTTTCTATCTGTCTTGTCAATATCTTTTCTCATGCTTTCCCTTCTACCTGCCAACCAAAATTTAGACATGGAGAGTCTGCCCTTTGACCTCATTCTGTGGTGGAAATCACACATCTATTCATTCATTTGATGCAATTGTTGTTCATTGCGATTCAATGCAAAATGCCTGGGATGTTGACTGCTCAAAATTTGATTAAAGAAGGAAAGTGTAAAAAAAAATGGAAGGAGCAAAGAAGGAAGGAAGAAGAGGAAGTGGGAGAAAAAGCAAGTATTTTTTTAATAAATGTGTAATTAGCACTACATTTTAACACTCAAAATAGAAGTCCCATTCTCCCATGACCTTGTTGCCCTTAAACTTGATGCTTTCCTTCCTAGGCTATGACTCATCTGGTTCATATCATAAAATTATAAACTTCTTTCTTAGAGTGTCAATATGAAAGGAGTTACGTTGTGTTTATGCTCTTTGTTTTACTTCTCCTGCTCAGCGTAATTATTTTGATCCATCCCAGTTGAGGCATTTATTAATAGCCCATGCCTTCTTATTTCTGTGTAATGTGTCATGGAATGGATGTATCATAGATCATTTATCCATTCACCTTATGATGGATATTTGAATTCTTTCCAGTGTGTGACCTTTGAATATAATAAAATACAAATTTCACTGTAAGATTTTTAAAAAGTTTATTTTCTTGAATTAGCAGGCATAGTCCATGTTAGTCTGTTTATAACCTTTATAGTGCTTTGCTTCTAAATAACCTTCTGTCACAGGAAAGCTGGTGATACAATTATTTGAGGTCCAGGAATAGACAGTGAGACCAATCAGTAGTGTGCATAGATAAGTTGTTTCAATGAAGAGGAAGGAAAGAGATGGAAAGAGGAAGAATAAATTGAAAGCTTTTTAGCTTTTCTAGTGCGGTAGTTTAATTTTTTTTTCTTATTTAAAATAAGTTCTTGAGCTGAGTGCGGCGGCAGCACTGACCTGTTGTCTCAGTACAGAAGAGGGACAGGGAGGAAGAGTATGAGTTCAAAGCCAGCTTACGCTATATAAAACCCTGTATAAAACAAAATGCAATAGTATGTGACACTTAATATTTTTTTCCCAAAGGCTACTACAAAATGTATTTTATTTCTCACAAAACAGGCAGGGCTCTACTGAGAACTTTAAACTTATTACTTACTCTTTAAAGGTAGGTTCTGTTATCTAGTCTGCTTTCAGGCACGGAGGTATTATATTATCTCTAGATCAATACCAAAGGGCACCAAAACGAGGATTTAAATCAACAATTTATCAGTTTAACTGTCTCCTAGCTCAATGATGGTGAGCTTGGGATCATTAGCTGTTTAAGGAAGGATTAGTTGAAGATTCTAAGGCAGGAAGCAGTATCAATAATTGCAGGATCATTCCCTGCATCCAGGCTCTGAGTTACTGTGTCTCTAGAGAATCTAGGTACTTACTATGATGAATGGAAATCCCTAAAAAGGAGTCGTTGTTCATTCCCAGAAGACCTGATTTGGCAACCCAGATTTTGAGTTTGAGTTCATAAATGGTGAATTTATGCCTGGAGAGCAGCAAAAAGATACCACAGTAAGATCCCATCAACCATGTGATCTATTTGGTTGGATTTATTGAATTGGGTTGTTAACTGTACTTGGAGTGTTTCAGGTTTGTTTTGGGCAATGCAAATCGAGAAAAAGAGGAGGTAAAGTAATGGAGGGCATGAGGAAGATTCATACCACACGAGGCTATTTGTGTCTTCCTTATTTATTGTCTTTTCTCAGTTTCCTGAGTTTGCTTTCTTCTCAGTCTGTATTGTGGTTCCCTTGTTTTCTACCAGGACTTCTCTGCAGTTAGAAAAAAATGCTGTACTAGTAGTGCTTTCATCTGTACGATTAAGCTTAAAAAATCTCCAAGAACTTGTTGGATCTTCTCATAGGGCTGTTCTCAAGACAACTTCACTCCAACCGCTCTGTAATCTAAAGCCTTCATAGTGCTTTGGAAAAATCCTCTCCTTGGTTTCCCATGACAGCAAACACTATTCCATGATTTGAATTACAAGTACAGTTCTCATTCATTCTTTTATCTCCCTAATGTTTCCATGGACATGGTCTCCAAGTCCAATCACATCGACCACCTACAGCCTGCTCCCATTTCCCCCACCACTTTACTGGTTTGTGTTTTCATTATTGTCTGATGGGGTTACTGCAGTCACCTTCCTTACTGGTCTGCTTGATTCAAGTGCCTCTTTCCTCTGATCTATCCCTATATTTCAGCAACAGAGAGTGAAGTACTGTTGGCGTAGAACTTGGCACACACTCTTTCATTCCCCACAAAAAGGTCTAGCGATTTTCAACACCTGTTGGACTAAAGTCCAAACTCACTCCTGTAGTTAATTATTTATTCCTTGTCTACCCTTGCAAGTTTCCTACATCTAGGGTCTAATCATTTCCACATGTTTCTCTCTCGCCTCCCATGATCTTCCACCTTTGGTAAAGGTCATGTATTAAATAAGCAGCAGGATGCTACCAGTTAGAAAAAAAATGAAGCATATTTATTGATTGATTTTTTTTAAAGATATTTTTGATCTTTAGAGACAGGATCTCACTCTGTGACCGTGGCTAGCCTGAAACTTGCTTTACAGAGCTGGTCTTGTACTTGTAATGATCTTCCTGCCTCAGCCTCCCAAGTGCTAGGATTGATCATACTAGTCGAGGTAAAGTTTAATGGGCCACTGGGTGTTTTATTTAGGAAGTCATGGATGACAACCTTAAGAACACTAGAATTGGGATTTTGCTATTAGAGAAAAGAAGAGAGATCATTTAGGGAGGGGGATATTAACAAAAATTTATTTAAGAATTCAAGAGGATGAGATAGAATGTTCAGGGGCATGTGGGCTTTGCATGCTGTCTAAAGCCTGCAGCCATTATTTTCTGCTATTCTTGAGGACAGTCTCGGAGAGCCCCAAAACCACTTCCTTCAAATGCCGTACTAGCTTGCATTTGCAAAGCCATTGGCTTCATAGCCCTAGTCTTCTCCAAGCAAGATTGATGTTGAGGGCTGTCCTGGCAGCCCTGTAGGAATTCACTAAGTGCCCCACATTTTCAGGCTCCATTCCTGAGCAGTTCACAGTGTCCATATCAATTAGCTGGCAGGGCTCTGTGTACCCAAACTGGTCTTTTATGCAATGAAAGTGGCTGGAGGCCAGCACCAGTTCCCCCAATGACAAACCGTACGTTCAAACCCCCAGTGTCTGTAGACAGCATGAACTTTTCAAGAGGCCTGGCTCTAAAGTGTTAGCCTTCAGTTTCCCTTGGCACTGTCTAAGACCAGAAATGGCCTCCAGGATTGCACCAAGGGGAAGACTGTCTCAAACACATACTAACATTTGCTGTTCTCTTTCTACCTATGCACTTTTCAATATTAAAAAGAAAGCACTGCTGTATACCTTTACTATGCCCAGTGGTATATAGGTTTTTATGTAAATAACTTTAATTTACATAAAAGGGAAGGAAATGCCACTTCAGTTGACATTTTGTATATGAAGAAGAGTAAGCATGAAAGCAGGTAACTGACTTTCACAGGTCAGAAAGTTTGCTAGTGGCAGAGTGTTTGTGGAAGCTGCGACTTGATCCTGGGGCTGTCTCTAGGAATCGCCTTCATATCAAGTACTACGCAAGGGCGTTGATCCTGGAGAATTGTGAACAAGTGAATTGCTCTGAAAAAATATTGAATTTGGGGATGTCAGACTAGTTTGAATTTGGCAAAGGATAACAGAAACCATAACCCTCCCACTTCTTTCCAAATTTGCGATAATGATCTGGAGGCATTGGGACAGCTGTGGTTTTTATAAAGGCCTACCAGGCTTCTCTAAACTTAAAACTAATGTACCACCTGGTCATTCCCTTGTTATTGTATCACCCCCAAGTCTGTAGCCGTCACAGTCTCAATGCCAGGAGAACGTGACTCTAGCTTCCAGTAGATAAAGTACCTGGGATCTGGAAGGAGTGGAGTGAAGCAGGGCCACCTCACCCTTCTTCAGCCTCATGTCCCGATTTCCTGCCTAATCCTTGTAATTCCATGTTTGTTGTCTTTAATCGTAATACCTATCTCTTTCTCTTGGCCCTCATCTCCTTTCCTTGTCTTATTGTCTCTCGTCCACTCACCCCTCTTTGTCTCTGTTATTCTCCTCTGCACACAGGTTTCTCCTTGTTAAGTCTTTGAGTTAATGGCCCAGGACAATCCCAGGTGGAACACAATGATCCCTTGCACAGCTGAGACTTTGGCACGAGAACAATCACTTGAGTTGGTTTCAAACCCATGCATTCAGTGAGAGAATGGTTCTGATGCAAACGAGATAAAAGAACCAAACAGCACCGAGCCAAAGGCCCTTCCTGTTAGTTCATATGGCTGAACTGACTTTAGTTGTTTCTGTGTCTCTGTCTGTTGTGTATTTCTAGCCCTCATATGTAAATGATACTCAACTGTCACAAAACTGACTTAGGAAACGTACTCTGGTTTCCTTCAAAAATACCTTTCCATTTTGTGATTGTTGGGAGAAGGAAGGCAGAAGTGTACATATTCCTGAAATTATACTTGCTGAAAGCTCTTTCCAGTAAGTCCCCGGCAAATCAAGCCTTCCTATTGGCACCAATGTTAATTTAAGAATTTTCAGCAGAGCCTTCATTGACTTAGGCTGGAGAATAATATCTATTGGCTGTGATGCCTGCTCATCATCAGCACTGCCCTTTTCCTCCCACAGAGACACAACAGTCATTAGCCACTCTCCTAACACCAGCTATGACACAGCCTTAGAGGCCCGCATCCAGAAGGAAGAAGAAGAAATCCTGATGGCCAACAAGCGTTGCTTGGACATGGAAGGAAGGTAAGATCTGAATGTGGACCCAGAAGGGTTGAGAAGTTGATATTGAGACCAGCTACATCGATAGAGAAGGGCAAGCTTGTTTATTCCTAAGTGATGAACTTGATTGTGTAGCCTGCCCCCCTCTGACCTCTTCACCCCTGCTAGCCTGTTACCTAAGGTCTGATGTGATGACCGTAATAATGAACATTCTTACTAAATGTGGACTTCCAGATAGAGTTGCTTTTACCTGGATTTTATAATTGTTTTCCATTTGTATTCTGCTAGATCTGAGTCTTTGAAGTTTCCTCTCTGAGGTAATTTTTTATAGCAATTATACTTCAATTCTATAATACAGACAACTTGTCAACAAAACATCTGGGAAATATGGCACCTAATGTCTTTTATAGACTCAGTGTCATTTATTATTACCTGGAGGCCATGCCTTATTAGTAGAAGACTCCATCTTCTCACTGAACTTACTTTTATATGGACATAGTTTCTTTACCAACGAATGACTTCTTTCATGCATGGTCTTTTTATTTGTCCATATTTGACTCTGATCTTCTAGGGTATGGAAATTCTTATATATTCTCTTACATCTACTTGGCAGTCCAGAGGTTGTGCTGTTTTGTATTTCAAGCCCTAACATATCGACCCTTGCCTCCAACTAAGAATTAACTCGACCAACCCTTAATTGAAAGGATAATAGGAATGCAAATCCATGTGGGCAGTGAGATCAGAATAGAGAAGTAGCTACTAAATTTCTGTATGTGCTTTTTCTTTGACTCCTAGGATTAAGACCCTTCATGCCCAGATTATTGAAAAGGATGCCATGATCAAGGTCCTGCAGCAGCGCTCCAGAAAGGAGCCGAGTAAGACAGAGCAACTCTCATCCATGCGGCCAGCCAAGTCTCTGATGTCCATTTCCAATGCTGGATCGGGCCTGCTTGCACACTCATCTCCCTTGACTGGTGTGCCCATCATGGAGGAGAGGCGAGATGACAAGAGCTGGAAGGGGAGCCTAGGTAAGGAAAATGAAAGGATCAGAAACAAAGGCACGGAGAAATACTTAGAAAGTACCCTTACTCTCTTACACACAGCAAGGAAAAGGGACAATGGTCCAGGTTCTAGAGAGGAGAATTTAAGGTTATTTTTTTCCCCTGATGGAACTAGATGTATAAGCGGGACCTCTGAAGTCTGAGGGTGAGAACAGGGACTGAGACCAAAGCCTAAGAAATATGAGAATCCTGTGTTCTTTAGGGATGAAAAAGAGCCTAATTTGAATTTTATCTAAAAAAAAAATGCTTGTATTTGGCTTTTGCCACATGGGAACTTTGTTCAAAACCCAAATGGACTTCATCTCAGGCAAAATTCGAAGTTACAGCACCACTGTGTTCCTTCCTCCCCTACGGACCCAAAGTTCTCTTTAAGCTAATGGAGTCAGGTGGCAGCTTTTGTTAGCAGAATGTTCAGATATGAGAACAGAATGGACTTTTTTTGTTCAATTCCTGTCCATTTTGTCCCCTCTAATTAAAGCCTTGGAGTACCATAGATACTGAGACACATTTTTGATTCAGAGGAAGCAAATATATATTGCAAAACTTTTGGTTTTTTTTTTAAACTCCTTTCTTTGATATTGACTTTTGTAGTATCTTTTAGTCAGAGTAAATATTCTCAGAGCCATGGTCATGTTTGGAACCATAGGTTACCCAACTAAAACCACCCTCATTGGTATCCATAGGTTTCCCATACCACTGAGTTATTTTCATCTCTCTGGTTAATGTGGGGTATTAATATTACTGGTACAGAAAAGACCTCTGATAAGTTGGTCTTCTGCAATCACCAGTGGAAAAGAAGTCTAACAGATGTCAAGGACACTTAGAGGCTTAATGTCATGTTGCATTTTGGATAATAAAGACAGGAAGGGACCAAAAGCAACTTTTAGCTCGGACGCAAGATTGAGGATCCCAGAAGTTCCCTAGAGGCAAAAGCAATCATGTTTCAAAGAAAAATACCATTGTTTGCCCTGAACTCCGACAAGGGTAAATAGTTACTTAATATCTAGATAAAAAGCACCTCCCATCCTCTTGTTCTTTGCTTCCTCTGTAGGCATTCTTCTGGGTGGAGATTACCGTGCTGAGCCTATCCCATCCACACCTTCCCCTGTGCCTCCGTCTACTCCCCTACTCTCAGCTCATTCAAAGACAGGCAGTCGCGATTGCAGCACCCAAACTGAACGTGGATCGGAATCGACCAAAACCGCAGCTGTCACTCCCATCTCGGCTCCAATGGCTGGTCCAGTTGCTGCTGCTGCCCCTGCTGCTGCCATCAATGCAACTGCTGCCACCAACACTGCCACTGCTGCCACCAACACCACTATCATGGTAGCTGCTGCACCAGTTGCTGTTGCTGCTGCCGCTGCTCCAGCTGCTGCTGCCGCCACCCCATCTCCAGCAAATGCTGCTGCTCTCGCTGCTGCTGTCACTCCGGCTACTTCTGTCTCTGCCACTACTTCTGTCTCTGCAGCTACTTCTATCTCTCCAGCTGCTCCTGTCTCTCCAGCTGCTGTAGTGTCTCCAGCTGCTCCTGTCTCTCCAGCTGCTGCTGTTCAGATTCCAGCTGCTGCATCTCTTACTTCCGCTACTGTTTCTCCAACTCCTGCCACTGCTACTGTTGGTGTTGGAACTGCTGCTGCTGCTGCTGCCGCTGCTACCGCTACTGCTGCTGCTGCTGCTGCTGCTGCTGCCACTACTGCTATTCAGGTTGCTCCAGCTACTTCGGCTCCGGTTCCATCTCCAGCTTCGATCCCGGCTCCAGCAACGGCTCAGGCTTCTGCTCCGACTGCGACTCAGGCACCAACTCCAGCTCCGACTGAACCTCCTACTCCAGTTCCGACTCCAGCTCCAGCTTTGGTTCAAGCTGAGGGTCCTGCAAGTCCAGGTGCCAGTTCCGGACCACGCAGTTTGTCTACACCAAATCTGATGTGCAATCCAGATAAGCCAGGTAATTACAATTTTCTGTAGTGAGCATCTTCTGCTTTTGTTCTCAGGCTGTACAGCAATTAGTTGATGTCTGCCTTCTTGACAAGAGTTGAATAGTGCATGTTCCAAAGGGAATTGGTCAGAGGAGAGAAAAGAAGAGGTTCTGGAAATGCCTTCTGTCGTTCACTACAATGGGAATGGTCAAGAGCATAGGTCATTTTTTAGTAAAGTAAATGATGGGTGTGGCTGTAGTTGCGAGTCACCTTTAGGTTTGTGTTAGATTAGTTTTGTGATGGTTGTTAACATTGATTTTTCATGAAAGTTAATTTTTACTTTGTGCCTTTTCTAACCCCTCATTTCCACTTAGATGCTCCTGCTTTCCACTCCAGCACTCTGGAAAGGAAGACACCCATTCAGATCCTGGGGCAAGAGCCTGATGCAGAGATGGTGGAATATCTCATCTAAACACCACAATCGAGAGCTGGAGTTATCAGCAAGAGTTCTTCTTCTTCTTCTTTTTTTTTTAAATAATTTTTCCCTTTTACTTGTTTAATCTGGGGTAAAGATCGGGTTGGGAGGTGGGGATGATTTTTCTAAAGGGACTTTTTATTGGACTCTGGTAGTACATAAGTAATACCATAGAAATGAATTCCAATCTATTTTGGAATACTTAGGAGGTACCTCAAAAAGATAGGTTAAGCAGAATGTGCTCTGAAGCTTATTGTTGGGCTTTGTACAACTCATGGACTATTAACAGGTAGTGATGTCCATTGATGGTTTGAATATGCTTCAACTTGTTTTGAAATTCCCCTATTGGAGGTCATTTTTCATTGAAGAATACAGTATGTGTTGAAGGCAGGTTGTAACATGTAGTTCCGAAGTTCTGAAGTGGAAATTCAGGGGAGAGAATTTGAGGACTTGCTACTTTGTCTAGTCACTACCTAGACAACAGCCACAGAAAGCTCTTACTTTGGGCTTGAAAAAAGAAAGTGTTTTAGGAGCTATGGAAGCTAAAGAAAAGGTAGAGTGGATTAAGGTGAAGGGTGCTGGAACCAATTTTCTCTCCCAGTTACCAGTTACCCTGCTTCCTTGTTGATGGTATTTCTCTCCATTTCAATGGTGCTTTGGAAGTGGATTCTTTTGGTTCCCTCGTGGAGGTTGATACATTCATATATATACTCGGAATAATTTATGCATTTGGATAATTAATATATTGCTTTCAGATGGTAGGAAGGTAAATGAACAGTGATCCATGACTGCCTCTCATAGGGGATTAGATGTTTGAGGCCTTGAGGAAGGGCTGCATGAGATACTGCATGCAGAGTTTGTGGTCTGGGTATAGTCATGAACATGGCTCAGTCACCTTACAATAGTCTGGTTGACTGACATAGCCTCCTCCCCCAACCCCAACAACGCAGACTCACTGGCTGGTTTGCCAGTATTTGTTTGCCAATAGTTTGGAAGATAAGGAAACAACATTGTTGACAGGTTGAATGTGTTGAATTTCTGGCAAATACTTGGAAATTTTTTCTTTTTGTTTTCCCAAATCCTTAGCATGTGCCTTCAAAGGTATATGCAACTGTCACCTCCAAGGAAATACATAAGAAATCCAAAGTACCAGGCTGCAGTCAGGAGCAAGGTTGATTGCAGCAATCTCCTCAACTACCTCTTCTCACTACCAGTGACTCCATCTTGGAATCCCTTTGGGAAGCAGCTAGGAATGTATACATGGGCGGGACCAACACGGGGCCTTGCCATAGAGCTGCCTCCAAGGACCCAGAGGGTGTCAGTTGTCACAGGTCCTTGTCCCTTGTCTCTGCCCTTCATTAAGGCAATAGAACTGCAGATAGTACCGTTAAGATCAGTTTTCAGGGGTGTAGGGAGGTTAAGGGAGGGAGGGTATTAGGTAAGGGGGTAGAATTTTAGAGATGTATTAAGTTAGAGATCAGATCGATACAAGGGTATCCTGTATTATGCCATGGGCTATAGCGGTGGGGAGGATCTTTACTTAGCAATGTAGCATTAAGTTTAGTGATGAGGAATCTGAGAGTTGGAAAAGTTCACCAACTTTTTCAAGATCACACAGCACATCTCTCTGTTCTGCCCATTACATACCCATTTTAGAAAAGGATTATAAAAAAAAGAAGAGTTTGTTTTAAAGAAAGGACATCTTCATAGTCTAGGGCATACCTACATTATGAAAATCTTGGTGTGAATAGATTGATTGGGTGTCTGAATTCTTATCTTGTCTCTACTGGAGTGCCTTGTGTGAAATTGGTTTTTTTTAATCTCATCCCATTTAATCAATGAGCTACATGAAATGCACCCCTACAGAAAAGTTAACCCATCTGTTTTTCATTATAAAATCAGGTGTCTTGGGTCATTTTATGTATTCTTCTGTGAGGATAAGAGTGCTATATTTACCTGTATTCTTGTGTAGTTCCTAATTACCTTCCAAAAGATTTATTTGTGTGTGTGTGTGTCTGTTTGTCTGTCTGTAGATGAGGGAAGGTAATACAACAACTTTTAACTAGTATTTTTTTCACATTTTTAATAGCAAAGTGATCGTCCAGTGTATTGGTCCTCAGTTACAGAGTGAATGCCAAATAGACATTTAAAAGTGCAAGGGGGAAAAAACCCTTCAGACAGTAGAAGAATCAGGCAGCAAACAGCAGGAAAGCTACTTTCTGTCCAAGCAAATGAATTGAAATCAAAGCAACTTCATGTCCTCTCATGATGAAAACCCATTGCTAGAATTTGGGCTGACACTCGGAGCCAGGATTATAATCACATGCTGTAAAGTGACAGATGAAGTGCACTCCTCACTGTGGCAACCATCTCTTTAGAATCATGTGTTTGGGGGAGAAAAGGAAGTCCTTGCTGAAAAGTGTGAACTTTCCAGAACCTTTGTGCCCAGCCACACAAGAGGCACTCCTTCTCTTCAGTTTTCTGTCCCAGGCAATTTGCTAAAAGGACACTATATGTCTAAGAGATGGAAGAAGATTATGTTGGTACAGTCTGCATAGACTCCGCCTTTTGAGAAAAATTTCTACCACATTACCAGTTTAAAAATTCAGTATATGGGATAAATCTCAAATTAACCATGTCTTCACTGTTGTGTGGATGTAACATTTGGGGCCTTTTTGTGAACTTTCCAGAAGAGGAGGGAATATTTGTTGTCTTAACTTTTACTGTCTGGTGGTTTATGAGGATCTTATGATTCATTTTATTATCCCCAACATCCCATGTCCAGCAAAATTTCATTTGAGGGAACTATACTTGATACAAAACTATTAACATTGTTGGGGAAGTACTTGAACTTCCTTTGAAAGTCATGTATTATGACTGTTGTCTTAATGAAGGTTTTAATTTCAGTGTTGCTTTTGAGCTGCAGGGTGATGGGGCAGTAGAAACTTGAAGCATCTGCCATCATCTATGGCAGGAAACATAGCGAGATACCTGTCATGGTCTCTTTTTACTTTTTGCACTGTTGAGTGGGTCTAACAAACTGATTTCCCAGCTACTTTTTAAAATGAAGAATCTAAATAATGTGGCAGCTTAAAAGTATAGATGTATGTGCTAACTGGAATAACTGTTCATGTCTGTTAGCCATACAATCTATTTCATGCTCATTCATACATGGAATATGTTACTTAGGATATGTTCCTTCTTACAGAAAATCTTCTCAAAGGGAACTATTCGCTGTGGGTTCATTGTCACTGATTTCTGCCTGCCACAATCTTCAGAAATTCTTCTCTCAAGTGCCATCCATTGATAGTAAGACAAGGGTCAGAAGCATGTACATTTTC
Source organism: Apodemus agrarius (assembly GCA_964023405.1). Lineage (NCBI taxonomy): Eukaryota > Metazoa > Chordata > Mammalia > Rodentia > Muridae > Apodemus > Apodemus agrarius. The sequence continues at coordinate 105,677,949 of OZ030010.1, read as the reverse complement.
TTCTGGTGGTAAGGGTGGGTTACAAGAAGTTTTCAAATCCTTCTGACCTCCTTTGTGATCAGTGGCATGTGTTTAATAAGATGGCTGGATGGGGTTTGCAGATTGTTCAAGAAGAATTACTTTTGGCTTAATGTACGTGGTCTTGTAGTGATTGTGATCCTATTCTGTAATTAAAAGAGTTAGATCAAATAAAGTTAAGCAGGTTAAATCCACTTTGTGCCTATCTTTCAATAAAGTTAGCCGTTTTAAAATGCAGCACTGTGTGTGAAAAATGCTTTGGTGTTTCCTGACTTTGTGTGATGTTAATAATTACTTTCAAGACAGTGGAATTGTGTTTCCTCAAAGTATGGGATGAGATTAAATCATCTTCAAACAATAGAGCAGGCCACATGCTCTAATCAGTAGTTTTATGCAAGCAAGCTATAGTAAGAGCTTTGCACCTTTTTGTTTCCTGGTTCTGAAGGGTAAAATGATGGGCATCCAAAGCAGAGAACTAATTTTGGGGTTAGCGTTTTGGAAGCGCCCCACTTTGGGATCCCTTTTCTGTAACAGTAGTAGTTATGCCAGTTTTAGATGGGGTGTGGGCTTATTATAAAGGCCAGTCACATCTATGCATATATTGACAACACTAAGAAGAGCAAGAACACAGGAAAACAAGAAAACAGAGTTTGGGAGGGAAAGGTGGTGGGGAAGAGTTGGGGGTTGAGGTGGATTTGATCAGAACACTGTAGTCATATATGAAAATAAGTAATAAAATAAAATAATAAAGGGAAAAACCCATAGGTTTTTGGAGTTGGGCATTCATTAAAAATGATAAGGCTGCTTCTACTCTGCCTTTTCTATGCCTCGTGTTTATTAGTGAGTTAGAATCCTAACTGGGGAAGAAAACCTCCAGAAGTACCTTGAAGTGACATATTCTTGCAATGGAATTGATTTTGATTGATGTCACAAATGAGATTGATCAGGAATACCGAATTTATCCAACTTCAAGTCTGGAGCTGGCGCTTTATTTCATCCATATTTATGATGAGTTATTTGTAAACTTTATAGATGAAAACCAACCCCCTTTTCAGCACAAAGAAGATGGTATTAAATGAACCACCTCTTACAAAGCTTTGCTGACTACAGCTTTCACAAGGACCTTGTCCCTGGTTTTTAAAAGGTTGTGATTCAAGGGTAGGTTCAAACCATGTGACATTACATATGCAGGGGCAATTCTAGGTAGTATGATAATTCAATTTGATATCTCCCTGTTCCTCACACCTCTTTGTGTAGGCATTTATTCCCTACTGAGATTAGAAATCCCATTTCCCACTTCTCTAGCAGCCATCTTCCCCTACAGGACGGTCGCTTGATTGGTTCATTTGCTTACTCAATTGTTTTGAAAAAATTTGCAAGTGATCTGCTCTTGGAATTGACTGGTGATTACCTGATATTTGAGGGAAGACTCCTCAAGAATAGGACTAATTCCCTACCACCTCCAAATCCATGTTCTTTTCAACACCAGCATCATGTAGCAGGACATCACTCACCAACATTGCATATCATGTCACAAGTACTCACTCTTAGATACAATTATGCTGTCAATTACCAGTTACCTATGAATTAAGTATATGTGAGTTTCTGAGTACACACAAGAGGAATATGCAATTTTTAAGTCCGTGATTCTAGGAAATTACAGAAAATCACACATCTTAAAATTCAAATAAAAATTTCAAAATTAAAATAAGGTACACACATACTTAAAATTCACTGGAATACACGAAAGACAAAAAAAAATTGAGCAAGTTAGAACTAGTGCAAAGGTGGGGAATGGCTATTGGGATGACTTGAGGGAAAACTAGGTGTCAACCTGACAAACTAGGGGCCTTGTTAACAATCCAGGTGAGAGGATCAGTGTGTGCACAGGGACAATCTGTGCGAAGGTGAAATCAAATGACTGTTTCCAAAAATTGGTACTAGAAAATCTGAATAAAACATTAACATCTACTGCGTGGTGGTGGCGACGCACGCCTTTAATCCCAGCACTTGGGAGGCAGAGGCAGGTGGTCTACAGAGTGAGTTCCAGGGCAGCCAGGGCTATACAGAGAAACCCTGTCTCGAAAAACAAAAAAAACAAAAACAAAAAAAACAAAACCCAAAACAACAACAACAACAACAACAAAAAACAAACCCAACAACAACAAAAACCTTAACATCCAAAGGGCATGGTATACAGTACTAATGTGGAAGTCAACAGAGCACTGTGTTTGAGTACTGGTCCTCCCTATAAACATATTTACCTTAAACATACACACACACACACACACACACAGGCTTATCAGTAAAACAGGAATAAATATATTAGTCCCTGTATACCTCATGAATATGATAGGAGAACCATTAAAGACAGCAGTCAAAGCAATAGACTAAAATGTGGGGAGCAGAGGGTCCTGAGTGTGTGAGTTCCTAAGTCCTTGAGTGTTGTTGACATGGGTTTACCCATGTCAAGGACCCTATCCTCAGAACCCGAAGGAAATGGTAAAAATCTCTTTAGTCCAGGTGTGGGTGTTGATAGTGTGTGCAGAAAATGTGCAACGTAGCTACCCATAAATGTTTATGGCTCAAAGACTTCTCCCCACGTAGATTGTTCCTAATGAGATTATGTAAGTTTGTTTCCTTGATCAAGCTGTATACCAAAAGCCCCGCCTTCTTGCTCTTCTGCATATAATAATCCCTCCTACATGTTTGACTAGATGTAATAATTTCTCTTCTCTGTATGACTCTATCTAATAAACAGGCTTAGGCTTTGGGGTACTGTGGTTTCTCCAGCAGAGAGCCCAGACATTATGGTGAACTATCTGATATCCTTTTTCTTAGCTTTCTGAAATACATAGTACCCCCTTCTTGCCTATAGTCGCCCTCCAACATTTTTAGATGGTTCATGTGACTAAAATAAAAAGCTGTATTTTTAAGCAATTGTATTGCTAAGCAATCTATCTTTCCATCATCTCAGGTATTTATTCAGTGTTCACTACCTGGCCTTGCATTTAAACATGCAGATCTTACAGTTCTAAATACCTTGGAATCTACATTTTGATCCCATTCCCTGGAAGATAGTGATATAACTTCTGAGATCACATAGGTTGAGAAACAATGATTTCTGGGCATTTATTTTACTCCCCTTCTCTTAAATTCAACAATGCAATAGACTCCTAACCATACATGGCTAAATTGTGAATTTAATTTGAATGTTAACTATAATGCATTCTCCTATTTAAGTGGATAATTTCTTTATTTATCCTTGGAAATGGCTGCCCATACTTCTCAACAGCTATGACTCTAAGTAGTTGGATTTACTGCTACTATCAAACACAGCATGTTGTTGGTAACTTCAGTTATTGGTTTACATGGATTATAGTCCTTGAGGCAAGTGCAACCACATTTGTGATTTTGCCCAGCTCATTTAGTGCCAATGACCATTTTGTAATATGAAGTCACAGGATTATGATCTCTAATGTCCTTTCTGGCTCCTAGACTACATGATTCCATGAGACTAAATAGGGCTTCTGAGGTCATACATTCTTTCACACAGATCCAAAACCGACTATGAGACACGCATAAAAATATCTTCAAATCTGAATGTACTGTAAGTGTTCTGTACCTACAGATGTACCACTAAAGCTTCTGTTTCTTTCTCTTAGGTCTATCTACATAACACCTTTTCTCCCATTCTGGCTTCACCAATACCATTGTCCTGCTATGGGTATGACTTTTCATAGAAGAGATATCCCAAGAATCCTTTTGTCCAAAATCTGAGAAATCAAAAAGGAGGAAAAATAGGATAGTTGAACCCTCTTTTAAACCCTGAATGTATGGTAGCTTGCATTTAATTAGTTTTAGGAGGACCAGTGGAATAAACAAGTAATAGTAAAAGGGAAATATTAAAGACTAGGTTGCAGAATGTGGCCAAAAAGAAGCATAGCAGTTGCTGGAGCATCATGAAAACTTAGAGGAATAACAAGACATGGGCAAAGCAGGAAGGCTACTTGCTAGTTTGTGCCCTGCTCAGTATTATATGCTAGTGTGACAAATATATAACCTATGTACTTCAGGTCATGGTAATATTTGTCTTAAAGTTCTAGAGTAAGAGAACCCAGAAATAGCCAGTTAGAAGATCAAAAATTGGGGGCAGGGCATGTCTTTCAATACTCATCTTTCCCTCTTACCAAGGGGCAGAGCCTTTTTTTTTTTGTAAAACTTGAAACTTAGTTCAGAAAGTCCTATTTAGGTCACATATCCTTAAAAAACTGTGAAAACAGGGCTTGGAGATAGCTTAGTGGGCAAACTCACTTGCATTACCAGCATTAGGACTTGGATTTGAATCCCCGGCAACCACATAGGAAATTGAGCATAGCTACCTGTGTCTGGAACCACCAGAGGGGATGGGGATAGGTAGATATCAAGAGTCCACTGAAACAGTGAGCCACCAGTTATGTGAAAGATTCTGTCTCTGGGCAATAGGGTGGAGAGAGATCTAACTTTCTGCTTTGGGCTCTGCCCGCATGTTCACAGAGGCACAGACATGCATATCCCACACACACATACACACACCACTGTGGACACACATGCCATATGCAGGAAAAAATACTGTGAAGGGAACACAGATACTACAACATTTTTATAATGAAAGATCCAGACTCTATACAAAATTTAAACCAAACTGTGTCAAACACCACAATGAAAATAATTAAATGTAATATATTTATTAACTACAAACACACACACACACACACACACACACACACACACACAGAGAGAGAGAGAGAGAGAGAGAGAGAGAGAGAGAGAGAGAGAGAGAGAAACTTTCTTCTGACCTTTGTCCTAGTTTGCTTTCTGTTGCTGTGATCAAACATTGACCAAAACGGACTTGAGGGGGGAAAGAATTTATTTCATCTTACAGGTTAACTGTTATCAAGGCAAACAAAGGTAGGCGCTTGAAGCAAAAACAATGCAGGAACACAGTATACTGGATTTCCCCCTGTCTTGCTAGGCTACATTTTTTTTTTGTACAGCCCAGCCCCACTGACCAGGGATGACATGGCCCCAATGGACTGACCCATCTTATGTCAGTTAGCAACCTAGAACATGACCTACACACATACCCACAGGCCAATCTGATGAAGGTAATTCTTCAACAGAAGCTTCTTCTTCCAATGTGCTTCAGGTTGGAAACCAAGATTAGCCAGCATAGGATTTAATGTTGTTTGCTACTTTATATTGCAATGGTTTGACAGTATCAGAGAATCATTTCTATTGAGCGAATCGACAACTTGTCTTTCCATTAGCATGAGTGAGTGTAATAACCTACTTATTGATAACTGGCACACAAAAGCATGCTCTAAATTCACATATAGACATTCTCCATGCTTATAAAAGTAATTAAGTTTGGAGCTTTTAACAATATAGGATATTTGATAACTTCTATTTTATGTGAATTCCATTGAAAATAAATATAATTACTATTCACACATTTTGTTATCGAGTATGTTTGTAATGAGAGAAATTCTTTAGGAACAATACATTAACAATACCACGTCATTACAGTATTGCTCATCAAATAACTGAAAGAAATTTCAACAAACTAGCCTCTTAATATTTTAACTTAGTGGTGTGTGTGTGTGTGTGTGTGTGTGTGTGTGTGTGTGTGAGCATGTATGACAAAGTATGCATGTGCAGGTCAGATGACACATAGTTCTGTTCTTCTGCTTTCATGTGAGTTTGGAGGAAAGAACTCTTTTTTATTGGATATATTCTTTATTTACATTTAATTTCCCTTTTCCTGGTTCCCCGCACCCCAAAGGTCCCATATGCCCTTTTCCCTCCTCCTGTTCCCCCAGCCACCCCTTCCCACTTCCCTGTTCTGGTATTCCCCTACACTGATGCTTTGATCCTTTACAGCACCAGTATCCACTCCTTTCTTCTTGTCAGACATCATTTGGTATGTGGATTGTGTCTTTGGTGTCCCAAGATTCTAGGCTAATATCCACTTATCAGTGAGTGCATACCATGGGTATTCTTTTGAGACTGGGTCACCTCACTTAGTATGATGTTCTCCAGCTCCATCCATTTCTCTAAGAATTTCATGAATTCATTGTTTCTAATGGCTGAATAGTACTCCATTGTGTATATATACCACATTTTTTTGTATCCATTTCTCCATTGAGGGACATTTGGGTTCTTTCCAGCTTCTGGATATTATAAATAAGGCTGCTATGAACATAGTGGAACATGTATCCTTATTACATGCTGGGGAATCCTCTGGGTATATGCCAAGGAGTTGTATAGCAGGGTCCTCCAGAAGGGTCGTGCCCAATTTTCTGAGGAACCGCCAGACTGATTTCCAGAGTGGTTGTACCAACTTGCAATCCCACCAGCAGTGGAGGAGTGTTCCTCTTTCTCCACATCCTCGCCAACACCTGCTGTTTCCTGAGTTTTTAATCTTAGCCATTCTGACTGGTGTGAGGTGGAATCTCAGGGTTGTTTTGATTTGCATTTCCCTAATGACTAATGATGTTGAACATTTCTTAAGGTGCTTCTCAGTCATCCGAAGTTCTACAAATATTTATCTGGGCGGACATTTTGTATGGCTTGAGTTTTTGTTATTCATGTCCATGAATAAAATCAATATACTTTTATCTAGTGCTGTGTCCATTCCATTTAGTTATCCACCTGTGGACAATTTGGAGTATCCTAACCTATATCCTTGCAACAAGAGCCTTCTTTAATTAACAATCTATTTTAAAACACTTTACACAAAATCAGTCTGGCAGACTTTGAGCAAAGAACAATTCCCAGATTGGGTATCCTTCAGACATAGGTGATTGGAAGAACCCCACTGTACAATATGGGCAGTAGGTCCAGAAATCAAATAGAATGGGAGAAAGCTGAAACAGGGAATCAAAAATGGACTGATTATCCCCAAAGATAAGTTAGGATAAAGGATAAAGCAGAAGTGACTTGTTGCATGCTGGTCTAAACCTACTCTACTTGAGGATATAGTTATCTTTTCTGATTTTTCCCATAATTTATTTTTTATTCACATTATCATCTCCTCTCTCTCCTCTCTTCCCAGTCCTGACCTTACAAATCCTTCTCTCCATTATCCCCTCCCCTTCTCCTCAGAGAAGGGGGAGTCCCCCTTGGGTATCACCCGCTGCAACCCTGGGCTATCTACTTTCAGCAGGACTACTCACATCCTCTCTTGCTGAGGCCCAACCAGGCAGTCCAGTTAGGGGTAGGGGAACCAAGGGCAGGCAACAGAGTCAGAGACAGCCCTGCTGCTAGGGAACCCACATGAAGACCAAGCTGCACATCTGCTACAAATGAGTATTTGTCGAGGGAGGCTAGGTCCAGCCTCTCTATGGTCTTTGGTTTGTGGTTCAGTTTCTGTGAGCCCCCATGGGCCCAGATTAGTTGACTCAGTAATGGTGTCCTTACCCCTCCAACTCATTCAATTCTATCTCTCCTTCTTACACAAGGCTCCCCAAGCTCCACCTGATGTTTCACTGTGGGTCTCTACATCTGTTTCCATCTGCTGCTAGATGGAGCCTCTCAGGAGTGAGTTTATGCAGAGAAATGATTTGATTTTGGTTTCCTGTTACAAAACTTTAGTGATTTCCCCTTCTTTTGGCACAATGGGTGCCAGTGTGAGAGCTCAGGCCAAATCATTGGCCTTATATAAGTGTCATTTTACATACCTCTCAAAAGTTCCATGCCCTACTAATGGAAATCATTATGGTTTGGATGTGAAATATTGCCCATAGGTTTGTATGTTAGAACACTTGGTCAACACTAGTTTGGAATGTTGGGAAGGTAGAATCTTGCTGGAGAATCTGGGTCACTGGGATGTCTGTATTGATGTTTTATAGCCTACCCTCACTCCTTACATACCTTTTGCCTCCTTGCTGTGAATACAATATGATTGACATCTGCCTCCTGCTTCTGCTGCTATGCCTTCCCTATCTGAAGGAATGGGTCTCCATGAACTTCAAGCTGAATGCTTTGTCTTTTGAGCTGCATCTTCTCAGGTATTTTGTCACAGCAACAAGAAAAGTAGCTAACATGGAGACATTGACTATGGACTGCTAATATGCTTGTTTGTGAGGCTTTCATTTCTTGTCTGGCTCTTAAATCATTTCCAGGAAGGGAAAGGGGAAAGGCTAACTTCTGCAACCTTTCTCCTAAGGCAATGACTGACGGTTCTTGCTTAAATAATAGATGATATAAAATAAGTGCTCAATATACACTGTTTAGTTAAAAGAATTAATGATTAACCTAGCAATGTGATATTCCTGAAATGTAGATATTGTACCTAATAGGAAAGATATCTAAATCACGGCCATTGGCCTACTAGATATGCATAATTTCTAGATTCACTTGAAAATTTTTGTACTGCCTCCTTGAGCCAGTTTCCTGTTCTCCTCACTAGCAATAATTATGTATCACATGACAGTTGGATCAGATGTGGTCCACATATATGCCAACGGTTCATGTGATTGTAACACTGACTTTGCAGCTCTCTTTGTGTATGTAAGCACATTCTCATATTTGCAAAATGATAAAGTAATATAGAAACAAATTTATCAGAGTGTATTTCTTTTGTAAAATGATTCATGATTATATTCCACCCACAGTATTCTATTCATTCAATCTATAAATATCCACCTACCTTATTCACAGTCTTTGACTCTGGATTCAATCTAAAAGCAGCTTTCAGTTGGAAATCTCAGCTATGATTTTTCTTTAAAGTGTAAAAACAGGTGGGTGTAAGTTATTAGCCATCCAGAATTAACTTTAGGTATAAATCATTGCTTTTGACATGTGAGACAGGATTTCTCTGTATAGCCCTGGCTGTCCTGGAACTTGCTCTATAGACCAGGCTGGCTTTGACTGCAGAGTTCTGCCTGCCTCTGTCTCCCAAGTGCTGGGATTAAAGGTGTGTGCCACCATGCCCAGCTACATGCTATTTTTAGGTAGCTGAAAATCAACTTCAGGAAATTGAAAGTTCACCCATCTCCAAAGGTACATCCATTTACAATTCCACTCAGTTCCTGCTCATATCTGCAGATTGCAAGCAGGCTAGGCACTTCTAAGCAATGTCAAATCCCAGACTTCCCATCCTTGACTTGCATCTCATCTCTTCACCATCTTAGGCAGTTTGAGGTAATTACCCACAAGCCCCTTCATTCCCTTGTATGGAACCTCTACCTGCCTCCCCACCATCCCCTGTCTCCTTCTATCTCTTAGTCTGTTGAAGTACTCCAGCTGAAGTCTCTTCTTTTCCTTTCATAGCCCTGTTTCAGTTTCTTAACCAAGGTTTATGCTGCAAGACCAGAAAGTCAGAGGACCGGTACAGGAAAAAGCCCACTGGGCACAGGCAGCAACGATGCTGTGATTCAGAAACTAAGCAAACACAGCCAGTGCCCTAATTCAAAGCCCAAGCAATTGGGAACTGAAATGGTAGAGACTGAATTCATCCATTTATAAGTGTCATACCACAAACCTCAATTACTTCGGAAAATGGAGCAGGGAAGAATCCTTTGGGTGCACCAATCAGTCCCTCACACAGAAGGGGACAGGCTGACACAGGGAAGATGAGGGCAGCTGATGATGACAGTTGAATTCAAGTACTTGAGATGCTGTCTAGTAAACATTCTTAGTCTGAGCCTATAATCTAGGAGAGAAATAAAGAAGATGGATATATCTACAGTTTAAGAATGAATTTTCTATCAGAACATAAAATGGTTTAGTTAGAGTGGGATTATATTTGTATCATTATAGTCCAGAGGCCAAATAATTATTTACTAGGCACTCCTTATAGCAAATTACTTATTTAGTCACAGGACACCTTCCTTTAGTGAAGGAAAGCATGGGATTTATTTTGTACCTTGAGGGAAGTGTAATAAGTTCCTTGAAGTTCTGAGTGAATGTTGACATGGGCAAAGCCATGGCAAGGACCAAGGCCTCAGACCCATGGAAAATTGGCAAAGCCTTTCCCCATATGGGCCCATCCTGCTCATGATTGTCAAAGCCTTCTTCCTCTGCTTCAAGTACAAAGGATTAAGGATGATTGATCGGTATGTGAAAAACTAGCAACTGTAGCTTCCTCCCTCCAAGATGTTTATAGCCCGAGACTGCTCGCCTATAGAAACCTCTTACTGGGATTAGCTAACCACTTCCCCTGTGCTGCATACAGTAAGCATGCTGAAGTGCCTAATGGTGGTGGTACATGTGGTTCCATCAGACTGCACAGCCCTCTTGCTCCCAGCTTCTCTGTACGTGCATCTGTGTGTCTGTATCTGTTATTTCTTCAGTCCCTTGTTGTTCCAGTCTGGTTTTCAGCTTAAAGCAGAGTGGGTTGCAGCTGTACCCTCAACATTTTTCACAATGCCAGACTTAATTCCTATTACATAGTAGGTACCAAATAAGTTAGTTATTGGTGATGAGAAGTGATAGTAATCTCTCAATAAATGATTCATGAAATGAATGCATTAAAATAAAAATAGAATGGTCATCGTCAGGAAAAGAAGACAGAGCATCATTTCCCCATGTACTATTGTGTAATAACTCCCGTAAAAGATAATTGAAGTATGTGAAGGAATTTTGTAAACTGAAGAATATGATTACCAACAGTAAGTATTTTCAGAAAACTCATGCTTATTTTCACTCAGACTTACCAATAGTATAATATGCAAAACAATGATGCACAAGCCTAGGTTTTTGATTCTGAGAAACTAGCAACTCATGGGCACCAAATATATTTATATGAAGTAATTGAAAGGAAAACCAGAGCAATACTCTGTGGCCTCATGTGCCTAGGAACACTTCCGGTTTGCAGCTAGCTAATATGACTCTACTTATTGGTTAGTAAATTTGACTGCTGATATTTGTTAAGGTATCAGTATTAATTTGAATAATAGCATAATTTGTAACATTGAGTACTGTTCTGGGTGGTTTGTATCACTTTGATTATCTGTTAAATAGGAACAATAACTCCTGTTATAATTCTGTGATTAACTGAGATAATGTAAACCTAGTTCTTCACATTGACTTACCATTGTCGCTGTACAGATGGTCCATTTTTCTACTCTTTTGATGTACAGATAATATTTATTTTTAAAAAAATATTATGCTAGTAGTTGGCACTCAGCCTTATTCAGTTAATAATTTTCCTTGGAGGGAAAATAACTGGGCCCTGGAGCATATAATTACATTGGCTGGGGTGTCTGGTGAAATGTGGGTTGCAGAGTGCATCTCTTGGCGGAAGGCACACATCTTGCTATTGAAAATGTCAACTGGGTAGGTTTGTGATGGAAAATGAGAGTTAACAGGGAGAAGATTGATTGGCCCTCTCATAGTTGATTCACCCTCTCAGTGCTATTTGCTTCTGTGTTGCCCCAGGGTTCTACCTTCAGTGTCCTTATACTTCCTTCCTGTGGGACTATTCAATAGGTGTCATTGAAATCCTCCCATATTCTCTGTTCTCTTGTTTTTCGTTCTCAATAATACCTATAGAATATTCTGGAAATGGAACATTCTTAGGTAAGAATGGAGCGACTTGGAACATTCTAGGCTTTTTAACACGTTCTACAGTCAGTTATATGACCCTAGAGACATATCATCCAATAGTTTGCTCTCTGGAGCTTCTCTCAAATCGACAACTTGCACAGCACAGGGGTTTTTGTGTTTTAAATCAACCAATATTTCTGTGCAAATGGTTGACTTGCTGCCTCCTTCTTTGGTAATGGTAAGGCTTGGTACAGTGAACCGTGAGAAGCTGAACTGCTAAAGCATGGACAGTACCTTTTTCAATGGTTAAGTTCTGTGGTGGCCTTCTGGAGCAAACTCAATCTTTTCTGTGTCTTCTCTTGGCATATCTTCTTCCTTGCTCTCTAGAACTAGAAGTAACATTTGAAACAGAGCTCACTTAAAACTCAAAATGTCTTTATTTTCTTCGTTTGAAAAGTATTTCTATCGCTGTTTCTGATTCTGTGCTTCGGTGAACAGATTTATTTCCAAGTACTAGGAGGAACAGGAGCGCCTTCAGACTGTATCACCTTACAAGCCAGTATGCAAAGACAGAATGAAAAACCACAGGCTTACAGGATGCTTCCTGTATGAGCCAAATTGCTTGCCACTCTTGCTTCACGAAGCTGCCTAGGAAAACATTTGGTTTCCAGATGTTGTGTACGACAGGACCCTTGTTCATTCTCATGGTCTGCATAACTTGTGCTATCTGAGATGCCATAAGAATATATTTCGATAGTTAGTGTTTGCAAGTAAATATGCAAAGGCTAGAAAAAGAAGACAGGTGAGTGATGTAGGATTGGAAGAATTCAGTAACATCTACTAATTAACCTTCTGTATGTATATTTGGGACACCACGTTGGTGACATTTGGACAGTATCTAAAAAATACAGATTCTTTGGCCTTCCTCTCCATTGCAAACATGATTGATACAATCTGACATGTAATCTGGGTGTGTGCACATTCAATAAACTCTCTACATTATTCTCATATACACTTAGAATGAGAAACTCCTGCTTGTTCCATAGAACCTCCATAATTGAGAGGTGGGCATATCTGCACAAATATACATTTCAGATTTCCTTAGATCAGTTCCAGATCCACACACTGCCATGTTTTGAGGGGGGAAAAGCAGTGGCTTCAGACTAATGCTTGATATGGAAGTCAAAATGTATTTTCCTCCAATGAAGAACAATGAGGCAAAACAGTGAACTAAAGGAAATGAAATATGTCCTTTTTCTATTAAACATTAAGTGCCATTTATTAAATATTTAACAAGTCTTCACAGAAGTAGATGGGAGTTTTCTATTTTATGCTTTGGTCAATAAAATTTGACCTCATGGTAAATGCTATACTAGCTATAGTTCAATTTTAATACTCTTTCTCTTGTGTATGAGATATACATGTTTCTCTCTCTCTCTCTCTCTCTCTCTCTCTCTCTCTCTCTCTCTCTCTCTCTCTCACACACACACACACACACACACACACACACGTGTGTGTGTATGAGTGTGCATGTAGACACCAGAGGTGAGGTGGACGTTGTGTGTCCTTTTTGCTACTCTTCTGAAATGAGAACGAGTTTCTTTGGAAAATCAGTTTTGTCAAAGGCTGTTTTGCTTGGGCACAGAGGTGAAAGAATGTTTCCCTGAAGCAGACACTGGTCAAAGGATGTTTTCCTATAGCAGACACATACATGGATGGACTCATTATAAAGGAATATAAATATGACTCCACAGATATTGGGAGCTGGAGCTTTGGTTTGCTTTGTTCTGCCTTGCTATTCTTCCTTTATGACACACATGTATTGGTTTGCCTTACTTTTCATTGCTGAGTGCTACTTATGGTAATACCAGAGAGAAACTCGCCAAAGAACTTCTCATGAGGTTCCTTCTTGACACTTCTGCAGACCCTGGCCAGTTGGCAAGCCTTTCAGCTTCTTCTGGATTGAATTGCCCTTGTGATCCTGTGTATGGTCTGCTGAGTGGACTGGTCTGTAGCTGTTTGCTTTTGTGTGGTGACTGCCAAGTGGACTGGACTCTAGTTGCTGGTTCATACATGGTGTCTGCCTGCTGAGAGGACTGGACTGCAGCTGCTGGTTCATATTTGGTGTTTGCTATGAGACTGACCTGCTGATACCCTGACAATGAAGATTGTACTTGCTCCCAAAGAACTACTTCTAAACAGATCTACTTCCCTGAGTCCTAATAAATTTTCTATTCCACTACATCTGGTGGATGATGGGCTAGTGGAGATGTTGAACACTTATTAAAGTAGGTTGGAAAACATTTAAACTACTCTCTTCACCTTATTTTTTAAGACTAAGTAAATGTGGGGTTAAGAAATATTGATCCCGTCAATGCTCGATTCAGTTAGCCTGTCTGGCCTCTGTCTCCTCCCACTCTCAGTGCAAAGGTTACAGCGAAGCCACTGACCCCAGTCTTTTTGTTGATCTAGAGTCTGGTTCTCATGGTTGTATAGCAAGCAATTTGCTTATGAAGCCACTTCTCCATCCCTGAAATATTTCATCTTTTTGTTTGTTTATTTGTATTGCACCTCAGACTCAATCATTTACCCATTACAGATGCACATGTGAATGTATGCATGTGTTCATCATACTGTGTGCCCTGGAGTTTACTGATTGTGGATGTGTCAAACAAAGAAAGCAAGCCTACCTTTGAAGAGACTAATCACTGAAAACGAAAAGCAGCATGCCTTTCACAGGTGTCACCAAAACAAAGTTGTATTATGATAAACTCGATATATGGGCAGAAGAGGCAAAGGTGTCAAGGAAATATATTTGTTATTATAAGGCAAGAGTTATGTGCATTTCCTGCCAGGCTCTGTTCTGTTTGATATGAGAATCAGAGCAATTACTTCATTCATTAAGAAGTGTAGCTAACATCTCAAATCCTTTTCATGTTGCTATATTCCTTTCTCTTTGCTGTCTGAAATCCCCATTAGTGTCATTATTTTTACTCACTATAACAACCAACAATGGTATTATTTATGGAAATAATGAACTACATCTTAACATGGATTGCTTCTCTTATTTAATCTGTATTCAGCTAACTCCATTTTAGCAATAGAAAGCTAAATATCAGAGATCCATGGAGTGTTAAAGCCTTGATTTGAGTGGGTTCTTTCCGAGGAGTCCATATTATTGCCTGCTGCATCGCATTGCCTTCTAAAAACTAAGTACATAATGAAGTAATGTAATATCAAGGACATGGTGATTAGGAGCCTAACTTGGAAGTCAGATAGCTGAGCATGAATTCCCTTTCACCTTGAACAAGAGTGATGACTGTGGCTTGGAGTCCTCAACTATTAAGCACAAATGTTAATGGTACCTATCTCACAGAGCTGTTGTGAAGATGAAATGACTTAGTGAAACAAAACAGCAGATCCAACAACATGATTAACATTCTACAAAATTGCTTAACACCAGCATTAATTTTTTTCATATGACAAAAAGGAACCATCATGTGTGTTATAAATGTCTGTCTGACATCAGCTAGCTTGTGACCTAGCAAGTCTCAGACAAGATGTGTTATAGGAACTGTGTTTATGAAGACTTGTAAAGAAGAGCACTGCAACCGGAGGCATTAAAGTCATAAGTAGTAGATGTATATAGTATGCACATGCGTGTATATATATATATATATATATATACGTATATATATATACATACGTATATATATATATATATATATATATATATATATATATATATATTAGAAGCCATGCCTGAAAAAGTCTTCATGCCATATACAAGGGTTTAATTTGTCTCTCTGCAGAGTGACCATGGAAGGCTTCAAAGAGGACAATGGTGTGGCTAGCTTTGTAGTATAGAACATCACTCTGGAAAAAGCCAGGAGACTAGGGTGATGGAGAGCAGATTTGAAGGAGCTTGTTAAAATAGCTGGCTTTTCTAGTTCAACCAGTAATAATGAGTGCTAAACCAGGACAAGTATTAGCAGCGGGGATGGAGGAAGGTAACATGGATTTTAGAATTAATTAGGAAACAGCATTCATGAAACATGGCATGTGATTCATTGTGGGAGGTGAAGAGGACTCTGATGTTACTTCCTCGTTTCTGGATGAGATGACTTGTGGGCAGGAAGGGGTGCAGTGGACTAGAAATACTCTGAAGATTTGTGGAGAGGGAGCAAAAGAGTTCTTAAATTTAGTTTGGATATGCTGTCTTTTAGGTCTCTTTGAGAACTCTGCCTGTTAAACAGGCAGAAAAAATATATGCATCCCAAGCAATCTAGTCTGGATATAAAAATTCTGTGTTTGTCAACTTGTATGTTAACATTCAGACCACAAGACTATTGTTATTGCACAGGCATGAGGACTGTACCAAGTACAAAGAGAAGGAGCACAAGGAAAATCCACAGATTCCTGCAGCATTTAAGAAGGAAGTATAAGAAGGGAGGTTAGTAATGGAGATTGAGGTTGAGCCGTTGAAAGGAATCACAGCTGCTTGTTCCATTTCTGTCCTTAGCCTAACATTTAATGAAGAAAGTGGCTTGGGAGAATACTAACCACCAATAAATATATGGGCATGTGCTACAACAGCAGTTCTCAAATCTTGGGTCACACCCTCTGGAGGTCAAATGACCCTCTCTTTCACAGGGATCTCCTAAGACTATCAGAAAACACAGATATTTACATTATGGTTTATAACAGTAGCAAAATTACAGTTATAAAGTAGCAATAGGATAATTCTACGGTTGGAACTCACCACAACATGAGGAAATGTATTAAGAGTCACAGTGTTAGAAAAGGCTGAGAACCTCTGAACTACAGCAAAGACATACTTAATTTTCTGTTCAAGATTTTTGCACCATAAAGTCTGGTCACCTCTGTCACGGTAGTATGAAAGCACTACAGACAAATTGTTACTGAAATGGGTGTGGCTATATTTGAGTAAAGCATTGTATATAAACTCCCAAATTTGTTTTGAATTTAATATAATTTTGTGCCCATCAAAGACCTTCTTATAGTTAAAACATTATTACTGTATGCGTGTATGAGTAGTGTATGAGGGAGAGGAGGGTGAACTGAGTATATTCGTGAAATTACTACATGAGTGTGGAGGTCAGAAGACAGCTTTTGGAAAGAAGTTTTCTAGTTTCACTTTGGATTTTTAGGGTCAAAGCTACATTGTCAAACTTCTACCTACTGAGTCCTATTGGCACCTTGGAATTTGTTTGAAAGCCTATTATGTTTTACTGTTGGAAAATATCAACCAAACTAAAGTTATTCTATGAATTCCTCCTGCATATCTGCTGGCTTTATGTAATAACTGTTAAAGAAATACGATCATTATATTTTGTGCAAATATTCCTGAAAAATACATGTTCTTCCCAGCAGACATGAATTTGGGAAAGGGGTTTGTAAGGAACAGGAGGTATAATAAAATAGAGAGAAAAGTAAAAGACAGTAGAGGGTTACAGTCATCAGAATGTGCCATATATATGTGTTTTTTTTTTAAAAAATGGGGTTTGAGGTGCATAACATTTTCTGAACTCATAGACCATATTAAAATAGATTGCTGTACAGATATGACCCATGTACTAGAACTTGTCAACACAGTCTGAGAGAAGCAACATGTTAACATGGTAGGTAGTATGCAGCTCAAAAGCTATCTGAGCCCATTTAGCACTTGTCATAGTATATAACATCTGGAAAAGTATAGAACTATTGGAAAGTGAGGTTAGATTGAAGATGTCAGTTTGAACAGATAAGGATCAAACACCAGAAAAAAAAAAAACGTGTTTACAAATGGTTCTACTGTATATGTAATTTCCAAAAGAATGGATTGAGGTGCTAGGGAGATTAGAAAGCAAGGATTAAAAGGCACCAGATTTCTTTTTGAGATCATGAAAACTCCTTAAAAGTGATTGTTGTAATGATTGAATAACTTTGAACACAATACAACTCAAAGCAACTGAATTATATAGTTTAAATGGATGTCTTCTGTAGAATATGACTGTAAATTATAAAACTTAGCAAAGAAACAGAAAAAAATGTGGAGAATAAAGACCCCACAAAAAGAAATCCATCTGAAACCAATAAGATCAAAAAAATGGACACCACATAGTGATATAAACTGGGCTGACTCTATAGTGAAAACTCTTTGGCTCTATTCTAAAAGAAAAAAAAAAACAACAACTATTCTCCAGGATTCAAATGAGCAAGTACCTAAGCATTATGGGTACAATTCAAAAAACAAACAAAACCCACCTATACTACTCCTGAGCATGTACCCAAAAGATGCTCCACCATCTCCTAAAGACATGTGCTCCTCTATGCTCATACAACCAAGATGTCTCTCAACTGAAGAATGGATACAGAAAATGCGGTATATCTACACAGTAGAATGCTACTCGGACATTAAAAATGAGGCATCATGAATTTTTCAGGCAAATGGATGGAACTAGAAAATATTGTTATGAGTGAGCTAACCCAGACCTGAAAGGACATATATGGTATGTACTCACTTATAAGTGGATATAAGCAAAAAGTACAGGATATCAACACTGTAATTATCAGACCCAAAGAAGCCAAATAAGGATGGCACAAGGCAAGATGTTTGAATTTTTCTCAGAAGGAGAAACAAAATAGTTATAAGAGATCAATGAAAGGCAGAAACTGGGTAGAAAAGGGAAGAAGGGAGATCATATGTAGGGAGATCATAAAAGAGAAAAGGGATATTAGCTGGGGTGGGAGCAGTCTCTAGGACATGTCAGAGACCTGGGTTGGGGAATGGCCCCAAAGGGTTTAAGGGGGCAACCCTAGCTGAGATTCCTAGCAGTGAGGGATACGGATTCTGAAGTGGCCACTTCCTGTAGCCAGGCAGGACTCCCAGTAGCAGGATAAGGGCAGCAACCCACCCATAAAGCCTTTGACCCAAAATGTGTCCTGCTTACAAGATGTGCAGGGACAAAGATAGAACAGAGACTGATGCAATTGCTAACCAGTGAATTCCCCAAATTGAGACCCATTCCATGGGCAAGTACCAATTCCTGACACCATTAATGATACTTGGTTATGCTTGCAGGCAGGAACCTAGCATAATTGTCCTCTGACAGGCTCCACCTAGCAGCCAATGGAAACAGAGGCAGAGACTCACTCCCAAACATTAGATGGAGCTTGGGGTATCTTAAGGATGAGTTGGGGAAATGAGAGACCTGAAGAGGACAGGGACTCCAAAGGAAGACCAACAGATTCACCTAAACTGGACCCTTGAGAGCTCCCAGAGGCTGAATCACTAACCAAAGAGCAAGTCAAGGATGGACCTAGGCTCCCTGCACATATATAGCAGATGAGCAGCTTGGTCTTCATGCTGGTTCCCAACAACTGGAGCAGGGGCTGTCACTGACCCTGTTGCCTTCCTGTGGATCCCATACCCATAAATGTACAGGATCAGTGTCTGCAACAACTTGATGTGTGAAGAATGGGGTTGACACCCAGAGGCTGAGCCGACTTCCTCTTCTCAAAAGAGAAGGGGAAGGGGGAATGGAGGGAGGACTTTCATGAGGGGGTACTGGGAGGAGAGGAAGGACTGATATTGGGTTGCAAAGGGAATAAATCAATAAATTTAATAAAAAGGAAATACATCTTAAATAAAATTCATAAAATTAGAAAAAACACTGATTTTTGAATCATCAAGTAGCCACTTTCTAAAATAAACTTACAAAATATCATCAAGAGATATGAAGATGGAATTGGCTCAGTGCAACTTTGTAACCAAAAATAAAATTTAAGAATAAAAAGAAACACCAAAAAAGGACAAAGGCAGAATCAAATACTCAATAATTATGAAAATGTCCACAATCCAGGGACCTGTTAAATTCATAGTGATAGACCTATGCATTGGGATGTTAAAAGTAATATTGGAAAGATTAAGTTAGATCCATATCAACTGGTTAAATAAATATCTCTTGTGAATGTTATGTATTGGGAAAGAGAATTAAGTGCAAATTAGTGTGTATAGTTCCCCCTCTATGCTCATGTGTATATATAAGTGTGTAAATGTAGAGAAGGATGAAAGAAAGTAGACAGAATATGAATATAAAAGCAACAATATATGTGCATTTATTTCCTCTTGAAAACCTTGACTATAACATTAAAAATCTGGCACAAATTCATTTGGGGAAAAGCCAGATATTTGACTACTTGTAATCTTCAATAACCCCACAAGTATGAGCAAATACTTTGCTATATAAATTTTAATATGCTTGATGAATATTGAGCATGTATAATTTGTGTCATTGTTGTCCTGAACCTCACTAAGAGAGTGACATACTAAATGCCATAGACATTATATCATTATGTCAAAATCTTGAAAATGAAAATACTTCTATAATATATATGTGTGTGTGCATGTGTATCTATATATTTTATGATGCTTCTAGAGTAGTATCTTTTTTTTTTGACTTTTTCAAGACAGGGTTTCTCTGTGTAGCCCTGGCTGTCCTGGAACTCACTTTGTAGACCAGGCTGACCTTGAACTCAGAAATCCACCTGCTTCTGCCTCCCAAGTGCTGGGATTAAAGGTGTGCACCACCACCACTCGGCTGGGTAGTATCTTAAGATTTGAAAAGTCTTTAGTGTTAGTTTTTCCTCCCTATGTTGTCCACTTACCAAATCTTCCCATCCCTCATCTTATTTACTTGTTTTAAGTTCATTTATTTTTAGTTAGTTTATATATATATATGGATTTTTTTCATACTGTATATTTTATTATGTTTCCTCTCCAACTCTTCTCACATTCTCCACAATTCCCTACCTAACCAACTTTATATTCTCTTTTGCTTACTTGCTCTCTTGCTCTCTCTCACTCCCTGTATTTTTCTCTTGCTTTCTCTTGCTCTATTGTTCTCTCTCATACATACATACAGAGAGAGAGAGAGAGAGAGAGAGAGAGAGAGAGAGAGAGAGAGAGACAGAGACAGAGACAGAGAGACAGAGAGCACAAGAGAAAAACTACAACACTGAAAATCAAAACAAACAAGCAAACAAACAGAAACAAGCCAAGTGCCAAAACCAAAGAATAAGCTCAAAAGATTGTGACATTCATTTTGTGTTGGCCAGCTACTCCTGGGCACAGACCCTGCCTTGAATGTGGTTTATGTATGTGGTGACACTCTATTGGAGAATACCATATCAATTGTAAATAGCTTCTCAGTTAGGGGTGGGATTCTGTGTTCACTGCCCTTTTTCAGTGCCAGGACCCCATCTGGCTTGAACCTGTACAAGTCTTGTGTGTGCTGCCAGTGTCTATTTATGTATGTACATATGTGTCTCCCTCTTTGTTTGTATTCCACAAGCAAGCAGATGCCTGTGGAGGCCAAAAGAGAGCATCATATTCCCTGGAACTCAAGATATAAGTGGTTATGAAACACTCAACATGGCTTCTGAGAACCAAACTTGGCACCTCTTTGAGAAGAGCAAGTGCTCTTCATTTCTGCGACATCTCTCTAGCTCCATTCCACACATTTTGAAATTCTTTAATTTGTGCATATGCATTCAATTTATTTCTTAACATATTTTAAAACATGTGTTTGAATGTATGTCTGTGTTTGGGTATGTTGCACATGAGTTCAGGAGCCTATAGAAGCCAATGGTCTTACGTGGGTTCTTTTTCACAACCTTTATCTCCTTCAGTTTCACCCCTATTAGTAGATAGAAGAGAGAGAGAGAGAGAGAGAGAGAGAGAGAGAGAGAGAGAGAGAGAAGGAAAGAAAGAAGGGAAAGAAAGAAGGAAGGAAGGAAGGAAGGAAATGAGGGATGAATCTAATTTCTTTCTTCTTGTTTCTTCCTTAAACATGACTACAAATCACACTGACTGACCCTTGGGGGTGTCCTAGAATTTATATAATCTCTGAAAAATTCTCAGAATTTTTCACACAATCACAGAAACTATGTAGAGCTGGCAAAATCATGCCTCTGCTAGAGCATAAGGCAAATCATACTCAGCTGCTCTAAAGCAGCCCCATAGCCCCACACCTGGGATTAAAATGAAAACTTATTCTTATAATACTTCTGTATTTTTCTTAAAAGCAAACAAAATTCCAGAATACTCACTACAGTGTAGGATTATCCTAGGGGTTGAATTTACATGTGATTATGAGCTGCTGAATTGGGTGCTGGGAGTTGAATTTGGGTTTTTTATCAATTCATGCTCTTAACATAACTATTCTATGTAACCCATGATGCATTTATTAGTTTTGCATAAAATAAAGTCAACAAAGTTAGAAGGGAAATTTATGATCCACATTTCTTTATGTCTTTTTATTGTTTCCATATTCAAGATCAATACAAAATTAAAAATTTAAAAGAAAGTGCATTTAGAATAATAAATTAAAAGCAGCTATGGTGGGAAAGCAGTCTATGAAAAAGGTTTAGGAAGTACACATCTCATGAGCCATATTCAGAAATATGAGCCATGCCTGTGGGCTAAGAAATGTTCAGAGAAGTGTCCTCATGAGCATGAGGGGAAGTGACCTAGGCTATACAGGTAGGATCTAGTTGATAACTATGATGGAGTTCACATGGGGAAGGAGTACATATGAAAACAAGAAAACCCTCTGTGCAATGTAGGTTTGGTAAAGATATTTTCCCAGTTTGTTGGTTGCCATTTTGTTCTTTTGACAATGTCCTTTGCCTTACAGAAACTTTGTAATTTTATGAGGTCCCATTTGTTGATTATTGATTTTAGAGCATAAGCTATTGGTGTTCTGCTCAGAAACTTTCTCCCTGTGCCCATGTCCTCAAGGGTCTTCCCCAGTTTCTTTTCTATTATTTTCAGTGTGTCTGGTTTTATGTGGAGGTCCTTGATCCACTTGGAGTTGATCTTAGTACAAGGAGATAAGAGTGGGTCAATTCACATTCTTCTGCATGCTGACCTCCAGTTGAACCAGCACCATTTGTTGAAAAGGCTATCTTTTCCCCACTGGATAGTTGTAGCTCCTTTGTCAAAGATTAAGTGACCATAGGTGTGTGGGTTCATTTCTGGGTCTTCAATTCTATTCCATTGGTCTACCTGCCTGTCACTGTACCAATACCATGCAGTTTTTAGCACAATTGCTCTGTAGTACTGCTTGAGGTCTGGGATACTGATTTCTCCAGAAGGCTTATATCCAAGATATACAAAGAACTCAAGAAGGTAGACTCCAGAGAGCCAAATAACCCCATTAAAAATGAGGTACAGAACTAAACAAAGAATTTTCACCTGAGAAATATCAAATGGTAGAGAAGCACCTAAAGAAATGTCCAACATCCTTAGTCATCAGGGAAATGCAAATCAAAACAACACTGAGATTTCACCTCACACCAGTCAGAATGGCTAAGATTAAACACTCAGGAGACAGCAGGTATTGGTGATGATGTGGAGAAAGAGGAACACTCCTCCACTGCTGGTGGGATTGCAAGCTGGTACAACCACTCTGGAAATCAGTCTGGCAGTTCCTCAGAAAAGTGGACACAATACTTCTGGAGAACCCTGCCATAGCACTCCTGGGCATATACCCAGAGCATTCCCCAGCATGTAATAAGGACACATGCTCCACTATGTTCATAGCAGCCCTATTTATAATAGCCAGAACCTGGAAAGGACCCAGATGTCCCTCAGTGGAGGAATGGATACAAAAAATGTGGTACATTTACACACTGGAGTACTATTCGGTCATCAAAAATAATGAATTCATGAACTTCTTAGACAAATGGATGGAAATGGAGAATATCATCCTAAGTGAGGTAACCCAATCACAAAAGAACACTCATGGTATGCACTCACTGATAAGTGGATATTAGCCTAGAAGCTTGGAATACCCAAGACACAATTCACATATCAAATAAAGTCCAAGAACAAGGAAGGAGTGGCCCCTGGTCCTGGAAAGGCTCAGTGCAGCAGTGTAGGGGAATACCAGGACAGGGAAGCAGGAAAGGGTGGATTGGGGAACAGGGGGAGGGAAGAGGGCTTATGGGACTTTTGGGGGGGGGTGGATCCAGGAAAGGGGAAATCATTTGAAATGTAAATAAAGAATATATCAAATAAAAAAGGAAAAAAAAAACACAAAATAAAACGAGGAATGTTACTTTCCCCAAAGTTCAAAGCACAGAGAATAGAAGATGGTTCAATTTTCCCCTTTACACATTGGTACCAAATGTTCTTTCATGTAACAGAGCTACCACCAAGCTATAAGCTGTCTTCCATCATCAACATCCTACTTACAGATACTCCCAGACCTATGATGTGTGACTACTGATTTTTGACATTATCACAGTATTAAATAAATGGATCTATAGATATATTGATATATGTTGGGCAGTGATAGGGAGCTGAAGCTCCCAGTCAGTCATGTGATCAGGAAGGGAAAACGTCCATAATCCATATTCTACAAGTGATATTGCTAAGCTGTGATGTTTGATAGACTAAATGCATTAAAACAAATTTCAACTGATTACATCTTCAGTTTGCAATTGAGTTTATCAGGTTGGAATTTTATGGCAAGTCAATGCACCAGTATAAATTTCTTTTCATCTGTTTACAAGCTTTTCATTAAACAGCTAGATTTTTTCCCAATAGTTAAACAGGTACATGCATATATGTGCAGAATAATTTGAGGAAAGAAAAGCCCTTGGAAATCAACTAGTATACTCATGACATATGCTAGAAATGAATATGAGGTCAAATGAGGTGAAGCAAGTCAGCAGGTTGCTAAGTTACATAGCTGGCTGGCAAAGGCGTTCCAAATACAGCCAAGGCTTCTTTTTACCTTGTGGGTCAGTTTCCTCTGCCTGGGTTTACTCATAATACATTTCTTTTCTAGACTAGTCCACGATCTGGTAAGATTCCTGCGCACTATTAATATCCAGGAGACAGTAAACAAAATGCAAAAGCATATAAACTTGATGCTCCCTAGAGGAGTATCACACCAACTTGTGTGTGTAGATCAGGCTCAAAACCTGGGTACTAGTAAGTTATCATGCTAAGGTGGTTTGCATATGCTTGGTCCATAGGGAGTAGCACTGTTAGGAGGTTTGTCCTTGTTGTAAGAAGTGTTTTACTGTGGGGGATCAGCTTTGGGGGTTTCGTCCTATGCTCAAGCTCCACCCATTGTGGAAGTGAGCTTCCTCCTAGTTGCCTGAGGAAACCAGTCTCTCCTGGTTGCCTTCAAACCAAGATGCAGAACTCTCAGCTCCTTCTCCAGCACTATGTCTACCTGTATGCTGCAATGCTTCCTGCTACATTAATGGACTAAACCTCTGAAGGTGTAAGTCAGCCCCAATTAAATGTTTGCTTTTATAAGAGTTGCCTTGGTCATGGTGTTTCTTCATAGAAATGGAAACACATGGCAACAGCTAGTATGCATTCCGGGCTCAAGAGAGAAGATAGTTTTTCACATTCTGCCTAGACTCTCATTTCTGTCAAAATGTGAGCATTATAAAAATGGGGTAGTAAGGAATTCAGTATGACTGCCAGGTACTGTCTTAGGGCTTCTAGTGCTGTGAAGAGACACCATGGCCGTGGCAACTTTTGTAGAAGAAATCATTTAACTGAGGCTGGTTTACAGTTTCAAAGGTTTAGTCCATTATCTTCAAGGCAGGAAGCATGGCAGAGTCCAGACAAATATGATGCTAGAGAAGGTGCTGAGAGTCCTATATCTGGATCCACAGGCAGCAGGGTGAGACTGTGTCTCTCACTGGGCACAGTTCGAGCATATATGACCTCAAAGCCTACCTACCTTCACCAAGGCCACATCTCTAATAGTGCCATTCTCTATGGCCAACCATTCAATACAGGAGCCTATGGGGGGCAATCCTATTCAAACCACTATTATTTCTTCTTGTTTATATTGTTTTCTGTTTTAAAAGTGTCTTAGTCAGGGTTTCTTTTTTTTTTCATTTCATTTTATTTATTTATTTATTTGTTTTATTGAATATCGTCTTCATTTACATTGCCAATGGTAAAACCTTTCTCGATTCCCCCCTCCCTCAAACCCCCCAAACCCTCCTTCCATCCCCTCCCTCCACATATATGCCCCTCCACCTGACACACTCCTGCCTCCTCCCCCCTTGGTTTCCCTTTGTGCGGGCCTCTGTTGAGCCTTCACCTGACCAAGGACAGTTCTTCCCACTGATGCCTAACAAGACCTTCCTCTGCCACATTTTTGGCTAGAACCATGTGTGCCCCTTGGTTGATGGTTCAGTCCTTGGGAGTCTTGGGGCGTCTGGGTAGCTGAAATCATTGTTCTTCTCATGGGGCTGCAAACCCCTTCAGCTCCTCTGGACCATCTTCCAGCTCCTCCATTGGGGACCCCACGCCCATTCCGATAGTTGGCTGCTAGCATCTGCCTCTGTATGTGTAAGGCTCTGGCAGAGCCCCTCTGGAGACAACCATGGAATGCTCCTTTCGGTATACACTTCTTGTCGTCCATAAGAGTGTCAGGGGTTTGGTGACCAGGAAGGGCAGTCTCTGGGTGGCCTTTACTTCAGTCTCTGCTCCACAAATTGTCTCCCTTATTGCTCTTGTGTGTATTTTGTTCCCTTTCTCAGAGGAACAAAAGCACCTTCACTTAAGTCCTCCTTCTTCTTGAGCTTCCTGTGGTGGGTGAACTGTAACTTTTTTATTTTGAGCTTTTGGGCTAACATCCGCTTATTAATGAGTGCATACCATGTGTGTTCTTTTGTGATTGGGTTACCTCACTCAGGGTGACACTTTCTAGTTCCATCCATTTGCCTAAGAAATTCATGAATTCATTGTTTTTAATAACTGAATACTACTCCATTGTGTATATATACCACAGTTTCTGTATCCATTCCTCTGTTGAGGGAAATCTGGGTTCTTTCCAGCTTCTGACTGTTATAAATAAGGCAAGATATGAACATAGTGAAGCATGTATCTTTATTACATGTAGGAGCATCTTCTGGGTATATACCCAGGAGTGGTATAGCTAGCTGGGTCCACAGGTAGTACTATGTATTCCTGCACAAACATCATGACCAGGAAGCAAGTTGGGGAGGAAAGGGTTTACTCAGTTTACACTTCCTCATTGTTGTTCATCACCAAAGGAAGTCAGGACTGGAACTCAAGCAGGTCAGGAAGCAGGAGCTGAAGCAGAGGCCATGGAGGGATGTTCCTTACTGGCTTGCTTCCCCTGGCTTGCTCAGCTTGCCTTTTTTCCCCCTCCTGTCCCATTCCTACCTCATCTGCTTTCCTACTCATTTCCCTCCCTCTATCCATCTTTAAAAAAAAAAATTTATTGGATATATTCTATATTTACATTTCATTTCCCTTTTTCTGGTTCCCCATCCCCCAAAGGTCACACATGCCCTTTTCCTTAGAACCTAAGTCTATCAGCCCAAGGATGGCCACATCCCCCCTTGGTAACTAACTGAGAAAATGCCCCATAGCTGGATCTCCTGGAGGCACGTCCCCAACTGAAGCCCCTTTCTCTGTGATAACTCCAGCTTGTGTAAAGTTGACACACAAAAAATCAGTCAGTACAGAAAGAGAACAGAAAAAAGGAAGGAAGGAGGGAAAGAAAGACTGGCAAAGAAAGAGGGTGAAAGGGAAAAAAGGAGAAAAGGATTGAAAGAGGCTTTTCTTTGTCTTAGTATTTTTCCTTACAGTGTAAATGCTGATATGAAAACTTCCTGACCTAGGATATATTTTTCTCTTTTCCCTCTTCAAAATCTATATTTTAGCTGAAGGGATTGTACATGTCAACACTAAGGAGGCAGAGATAGAAATGTCATGTGGTCAAGGTCAATTTGGAGAAGATTAGGAGATTCTTTATCAGACAAATAAGGAAACCCAGCTTTCCTAACTCCTTCATCCTGATTCTGTATGGGACTACAAGATACTACCAATGATCTGATATTGCTGAGATATTCACAAGTGTTTATAGGAAACTAAATATTATATGTGAAAAGTTCTTCTATGCTAGGGTAAAATGCAGGCATCAGCAACAGAGTAAGAGTTGAAAATAAGATCATGAATCAGGTATGGTAAGGTTCTAGGGTGCATTTCCATAGTTCTACATAGCTCTAGCTTCTGACGGTACGGGCATGGACCAGCCCCCCCCCCCTTGTCTCTCATCTCTCACAAAGTCTACTGTCCTACCCACACATAAACAGTTTTGACACATCTCTGTGGGATGCACTAAAGGAAGCATCAAATGATAGCCAGGATAGAAAGGGAACTTGTGATCCTGGAAACTGACAGTATTCTATGCAATCATGTAGCTTCTTTAATAGGGTCCTGCAAAAATATTTCCCACTTCTGAGACCCACTCACTCATTGGTGCTATTTTAGCAACAGTCTCAACATGGGAAGGATGATCTTACTTTCTACCTATACATAATGTGTACATAATGTGGCTTCTGGGACACTTATGTCAGTTTATTAACTTTACCAGGTTTGATTCCTGTGCTTTCCTCTATTTGGTATCCTGCCACGCACCCCCACAGCTACCCTTATTTTAGCACATGATTCAAAACCAAATCAGTGTTCCACTTCCTCCATATTCCACTATTGTTGCAGCCCATGCTTAAATAACCTTTACGCAAAGTTCACTTAAATGGGGTGTTACATAGTGCTGTTATCTATCTGTGCTTTGAGAGGATAATAGCAGCATTTGCTTAGTTTTATCTCAACGAGAATTATAGAATGTAGCATCTCATGTTTAGTGCAGTGCCTGAAGTGCACCAAATAAGCCACATTGTGGCATTGAGTAATCTCAATTTATGCCCCCATTGCTCTATATAGCAATGCCATCAAAAGCAAGAAAGTTCGTTGGGTCTAACCATGTTATTTTTCTGTGTGTTTTACTTATTTCTAGGTTGATGCATTCTTATGTCACTAAGCGTTCACAACCATTGTTATTACTTGCATTTTCCAGTTGAGAAAACACACTTAAAGAAGTTGTAGAAGTGGCAACAGGTCACCTGAGTGGGCAAATCAGTGTGGACACAGGCAGCGCTCTAGCGCCCGAGTGCTTAACTCCTATGCTATACACCTTGCAATTTGGAAGACAAAAACCCTCTTAAACAGTGGACCTGATTTAGGGATTTAAGCAGGAGGCACCTGGATTTAGAATAACGATGAAGAGCCTGAGAAAATGGTTCAGTTGCCATATAAGCATGAAGACCTGAGTTTGAATCCCTAGCACGCAAGTTTAAAAAAAAAAAATCCCAGATGCATTAGCCTTTTTGGGGAAGAAGCAAAGACAGGCAGCTTCCAGGGTGCTGGCTGATCGGTTCAACCAATCAGTGAGCTCCAGGTCTAGGGGTCCAGTCTAGTGAGAGACAGTCTCAAGACAGCAAAGCGGAGAGCAATCGAAGGAGGCACTAGACAGGCTCTTTGGTTTTCATATGCAAACACACACACACACACACACACACACACACACACACACACACACACAAACATATGTACACACACATTATATTAACAGAGGCATACCATAGACATATATACACACAAAAAGAAAACTGGGTTTGGAGCGGCTCCTGTGTGTGCTGACTGCCTCGCCAATGACTTGGGCTTAGGACTTCCTTGCTGCTTGCCCCTAAGCACTCCGGAAGCTCAGTCTGGGAGTGGGTAGCTGTCACAATGACTCATTTTGAGGAAGGAGGACTAGAGATAAGGAAAAGGAGGATTCCAAGGCTGAAGTGCCAGAAGATTTCCAGCAGGTAGGGGCAAGGAAGGTGAAAGAGAGAAATTATCCAGCCTCTCCCTGACCGCGGAAGGCACCGGCACTTTCAGAAACACAACTTCCTAAGTCAAGCTTTGGGGTCTTATCTCGGGCTTCTTTCTTGGCTCCTTTTTGGTCACCATCCTGTTGTTTATCTTGAAGGAATTTCAAGTGTTCCATAAAGCTGAGAGGGAACAGAAATAGTTGGTTCCAATGAAATGGTGTTCAGCGAGGAAACAGCAAGCACCCTGGAGCCAGGCCTTGGTGGACATTTTCCATGAGAAGAAAACGTCAAATGAACAAAGACCTGGAGGGGCAGGAGCTGTGGGCTATGAGGCTGAGCCTAACTCAGAGTCCACAGTGC
Organism: Apodemus agrarius; assembly: GCA_964023405.1. NCBI lineage: Eukaryota > Metazoa > Chordata > Mammalia > Rodentia > Muridae > Apodemus > Apodemus agrarius. Next base: position 105,648,306 of record OZ030010.1, on the reverse strand, counting down.
CGTGAGAAGTTATCATTCACGGGCCTTTTGCTTCATCTGTCTAATCTCCGGGGACTGCACACATACTTGACAGATGAGATACCACCGCTGAGGAACTGAAACCGCCAGAGTAGCATTTATGAGCAGGAAACCAGCATGCTTTCCAGTCATCCAGGAAACCAGACAGAACACTATGCCTAAAGTGCCGGAATTGGTCACACCTGTCCTCTTAGCCTTGGTCCTTAATCTCTCTGAATCTTGAGGAATTTTCCTTTTTCCTCTACCTTTCCCAATGCCCACATAAGAACTTAAAGAAACCTAGCAGGGCACCTAAAGCTCTTCAGATCCACCCAGCTTATCTGAGAAAAACCCTTTGATGCAAGTAGTATATTTCAAGTTGACCTGAGGATTATGGGCTCTACGAAGTCCCTGAAAGTGTATTCAGAGGTTTACCCAATTCTAACATGAGCATCTTTAGTATGTTTGCGTTTTCTTCTTTTACATTTTATTTATTTTATATCCTGACTGCAGTTTCCCCTCTCACCTCCCCTCTCAGCCACAATCCTCTGTCTACCCCTCTTATTGCTCTTCAGAAAAGGGACTGCCTGGATGAATATCAACCAACCATAGAATGTCAAATTGCAGTCAGACTAGGTACCTCTTCTCCTTTTAAGGCTACATGAGGCACTCAGTAGGGGGAAAGGGTCCCAAAGGCAGGCTGCAAGGTGGGAGACAGCACCCACTCCCACTGTTAGGAGTCCCACAAAACAAAGCTACACAACTATAACATATGTGCTGCTGGCCTAGGTCAGTCCCTTGCAGGCCCCCTGGTTGGTAGTTCAGTCTCTATGAGTCCTATGGTCCCAGACTAGTTGATTCTGTAGGTTTTCTTGTGATACATTGACCTTTTCTTCTCCACAGAGCTTGTAGAGGACTAGGGAGCTACTATGGCACAGAAAAAAGCAGAGGCTGTTGTTACAAAATCCTAACTTCCAGTTCTAACACTTAGCAGCAGAGTAGGTTTGAAAAGTGGGATTGACCATGGTGAGTATGGTCTGTAAAATGGAGGAAATGGTAGTGTCAAACCTTGAGTTGGTATGTGACATCCAGTGAAACTAGGTAGAGAAAAATTGTTCATGGTACAGAATAGGTACGTGCTCAATGAAGAGCAATTTCATCAACAAATATTTACTGAGTGCCCAGTCTGTGTTATTTACTCTTCTGCATCTCAGTGACAGAACTGTGATAATATAAAACCTATGCTTGCCCCAGGGCTTCTACACCAATCAGTCAATTTGTGTGATTACCTTATCAGTATTCATTCAACATACTTTCATAAGTTACCTGAGTCACAACTCTGGCAATGAGGCTCAAATGGAAAGCAACATGGAAATCCTCTCATGAGTTTTGCACTGGGTGGCATGAATAGGTCAAACAATAGATACAAATGCAAAAAAAAAAAAAAAAAACCAAACAAACCCTAAATTATGATGGACCATTATGCAGGCACAGTAGTGACTGAGAGCAATATGGATGAGGAAGAGGATACTGATTTTGAGAGGGATGCCACCAGAAAAGCCTTCAGACATAATGATATTTGATCTCATATATGGAAGATAAAAAGGAGTTAGTTGATCATGAAAAGGGAAGACTAGTGTTTTCATTTTTGGTTACTACTATATTATATTACCCCACACTTCATGAATTCAAATAACACAGACAATCTTCTGGTTCCAATTGAGCAAAAACACAGAGTATGCCTGAGGTTTATTCTTTGTTTAAGGCCTCTATGGCCAACATCAAGATATACTCATGGCTACACTATCTATTTAAGTCTCAAAAAAAAAAACCACCCACTTGTAAGTCCATGTCCTTTATGCATTTTATACATGTTGCATTCCATCACCAGGACAGCAAGGTTGTCTGGAGACTATCTCATGCTTTAAGTATCTAACTCTTATTTTTCTTCTGCAAGTCTTTTCTTCTAGAGCAGTGCTTCTCAACCTTCCAAATGCTGTGACCCTTTAATACAGTGCCTCATATTGTGGTGACCCCAACCATAAAATTACCTTTGAGCAACTTCACAGCTGTAATTTTACTACTGTTAAGATAATTACATAAGGTAAATATCTGATATAAAGAATATCTGATATATGAGCCTCATAAAAGGATCATTTGATCCCCAAAGGAGTCACAACCTACAGGTTGAGAACCACTGATCTAGTGGCCTTGAGCCTATATAGAGAATCCAGGGCAGTCTTTCACTTTAGAGTCAGTTTATTCATAACCTAAAGTATATCTACATACATTTTTTCACATGTGAATTAACATGTTCTCTGCCATGACACCGGAAGGAAGGAAGTGAGGGGGAAAGGATCTTTCATGCACAGGGAGCAAAAGAATGAGCAAGCCCTCTGAGGTGGGCTTTGCTTGGCATATTGCAGGAAGTGAAAAGTCATCTGGCAGGGTCATTATGAGCAAGGACCATGAGACAAAATGAGGATGGGTAGAGTCAGGGGGTCAGCTCATGCATATGGGCCATAATCAGGAATCTAAAAGGTGTGAGAAAACACTAATGAGACCAGAACTGGGATGTGTGATGATGATGATTCAGTTATAATATTTCAATAATCATAATGACTGCTGCGTGGAGAATGCGTTAGAAGGGAACCAAAATAAAAGTGAAAAAAAATCATCATACAAAATCATGACAATGATGCCACTCCTGAATTCTAGCCTTTCTAATCTTGTTCCACTGACACAGTACTGGGGCTCACACAGATCTATGAACTCTATGGAAGTATTCATTCGTATGTAAGACATGCAATATCTACACACAGAATTTGTTGTTAAAGTCCATGCTGTCGTTTATATTCTAATATAGTCATGTAGCAGCCGGGATGAGGAGTTTCAACAAAATTTCATGGAGCACACGCTGTCCTTGCACTCATTGCTTTTCTTTGAAGACAAACGTTTTTAAGAAGTCGGCTAGATGTAAAATTAAAGCCGTTCCTGTATTCTTTGAGACTCTCCTTGTCCTCTTTACTCAGCCATCCAGTTAGATGTTATAAATACATTATTACTGTGGGAATGCGTCCAAGGTCCAAAGGTGACAGAGATAAGAAATCTGCAGATTTCCAGTAGAACATATCAAAAGTGGTCAAGAGCTTTGAGGCCTGATTTCTAGGTGTGCTCTTTTGTCCCAGGTTTAAACATTTCCCGAGTTTACCTGGAAGTCTGATCAGACAAGATTCTTAGACTCTTTCATAGGTCACGAGATGCATAGTCCTTGGGCCCTAGGCCCCAGCATTCATTTCCTTATCCAGCCTCTGCCTCCTCCTTCTCCTTTGTGTTCTCTTCCTCCTCTTCTTCCTCCTCTCCTCTCCTCCACGTTCTTCCCTTCCCCTCTCTTCTCCTTTCCCTTCCTGTCCTCTCCAGCTTTCAAGAACTGTTTTTGTATCTGTGCTTCTCGATGCTCTTAGATTTATCTCTCCCATTTTCTCATTCTCCTCCTTTACTTACATACGATATGAATTTTTTTCCCTCCCTCTTTGGTTTTTGACTCAAGGTTTCCCTGTCGTCTGACTGCTGAACTGCTCTGTAGACCAGGCTTGCCTGAAAGGCAGGGAAATCTGCTTGCCTCTGACTACCTAGTGCTGGCTAGGATTAAAGGCATGTGGACCACTCACAGCCAACATCCTATGTGAAGTTTTTAATCCTACACTTTTCCTAAATAACCCTTGTGCTTCCTCTTATTAATTCTACATCTATTTCACACCTGGGGCTGGGAGGCCCCTGGTCCATTCCTACCAGTCACATCTACTTTTGTGTTTCAGTTCATCCATGTTCAAGACATGCATTTCCATGTTAAAAGTGTTATTAACAGTATGATTAGACCTTTCCTATTGATTCTCCAAATTTTCAAACATCATACACATTGACTAGTGGGAATGAGTTTCTATGGAACCCAGGATGGAGGTGTCAGAGTTGTGAAATAGGACTTAAGGGTAGCACTACTAGAGGCTTGAAACCTGGGTTGAAGTAGCTGGAAACTGACTGAAGAGACCTTTAAGGGTTTGTGGGACTTTCTAGTAACTGAAAAACAAAAGTAGCATTGTTATCCCCTTAAGACAAACATGCACAGCTCCATGTGTTGTTGTTTTTTTTTAATCTAGTTAGTACATCAACAGCTTCTTGAATGATGGTGGAGGAGGGGCACAGGGAAACAGACCGAGTGAGTGCAAGAACATGCTAGAGAGGGCACTGAAAGGGATAAAAGAAAAGAATGGCTAGGATTTTGAGAATGCATTTAAAAAACTGTGGAGAGTACAGAATAGTCTAATTCTACCAATTTTCTCTGAATGAGACAGATTATTTCTATAAAATATGGTCTGGGGGGACCATCTTCTTTTGTATCAAATTATTATTGTAATGTCAAATCATTCCTGAATGTCTTTTATTTAATCCTCACAATGACACAAAGAGATCGAGAGCCTATTACATCTGTATTTCCTGGTAGGAAGATGAGTTGTAGAGAAAGGAAGTAAGTAGTTCAAGGTCACATGTCTGGTAAGTGACTGAAACAGATACAAGGCCAGACTCACATACTGTGCTGGTTCATATCAGCACTGTGCGCTATGTGCACAGATGTCCAGTCAGTAAAGCGCTGTAGAGGCTAGGAAGTCCTGTTTCCCTCAACTCACCTCTGTTCTAAATTCCTTTCCTCTTTGTTTCTCTTGCCTCCTCCCTGACTCCCAATGTCATGTGTGTGCACGTACATGAACATGTGCATGCACTCATGAGGATTAGGAGTATGTCATATGCTTGAATGTAAGGCATTTCTGAGACATGAAGTCAGAAGACAACAGCATCGTTGATTTTCACCTTCTATTGTTTGTTAAAGGGTCCCTTAGTATTCTTTGCCATTGTATATGTCAGGCGGTCTGGCCTGTGAGCTTCGGGGGATACTCCTGTATCTGTTTTTCATCTTGTCATATGAACACTGGGTCTATAGACACACAGTACTATATCCAGATTTACAGGGTTTCTGGAGATGGGCACTCATGCTTCCGTGAGTGACATTTCACGCATAGAGTCACCTCCTTAGCCATTTCAATGCTTTTTAAGGAGACCAGAGGTGAAGGAATGGGAATGATTTGTAATGGGAATACAGTTAGTTCAGCACAAAAAAAAAAGTGAATTCTGTACTGAAGCACATATTAATGACTAAAACCATCATGAGCTACCTTCATGTTAGCCACATTCTTATGTTGTGTTTTCCATGAAAAAACCCTTCCATGACTCCTCCAGGGTCACACATCTGCTGGATGTGTTAAAACCTGAGAGTCTAAGCTACATGTCTTCAACGCTTTGTCCTTGTCCCTTGATGCCTGAGCTTGGCTGCCAACCTTCTCTGTCCCTTTATGTTTTGTCTCTTGCACTTCTCTCACTTCCTTTTCAAAGTTACTTGCCAAGTCGTCACCAGAAATGGGAGTTGTATTTTCATTTTCTGGATGATTTCCTGACTGGCCACATTCTCCTTCAGTGATTACTTCTGATCATTGTCTTTTCTCAGTAGCAACTCATCCGTGTAAAACTCGAGAAGGAAAGGGAGCTTGCTGCTGTTCAGTGCCAACAAAGTTAAGAAACCTAATCCCTAGATGACAAGAATGAATTGCCAATTAAAAGTAATTTTATTTTCCTTAAATACTTTCAGTTTGTCAGAATGGTTTTTTTTTTAACTTTTTGATATTTTAAAATACCAAAGCATGGCCTGTGCAATGATCTCTGTCTCTGTCTCTTTCTCTGTCTCCCTCCCTACCAACCTCACTCCCTTCCATTCTCCCTCCCTCTCTCTCTTCCCCTTCCCCCACGACAGCCAAGTGACTTACTCATAATCACACTGCTAAAGAAACAAAGCTAGGAATCTGAACTCAGGACTTGATGCTGATACAGCAAGCTCAGGTGTCCCCTTCTCAGCTTCAGAGTCCTTTCTAGTCCTTCATGAAGGGACTCTAGATTCTAGAAGGCTGCTGTTGGAAAGATGTTGTAGGTAGTACTCTTGCATGATGGGAGCCATCAGTTAGAGGCACAAGGAGAGAGTAAAGCATTAAAAGCAATATCACATTATGCAAAGTGTTCATTTCAAGAAGACATTCCTGGGTCCCATGTGTTTGCAAGTCCTTTCAGCATTATCAGTGTAGGTTGCAGGAGCCTCTGACCTGGCTTCTTAGGCAGCTTCATCTGACTAAGTCCACTGGAAGCACTCATGCCCACTTCTCTGTCTTTTAGCAGGAATACTCTATGAACAGCTTAGGGTATTTTACTTTCACTCCTCTTTCTAGTTACTCACGTCTTAATTCTAACATCCTTTTGAAGTTAGAAAGATCTTTGCATGTCCTAAAATTTTTATTTCTTTGAGGAATCCTTGTTAATGAGGTAGTAGAAAGCAGAGCTGGGAAAACCATGCTAGGGTGTTTAGTAAATCAAGAAGAATGAGAGGGGAAATCTCAATTGTGAACAGAGTGCTATCTTGAAATAGCAAAGCCTCCCAAGCAAAGGCAAGGAGGCACCTTTCTTCACACTAAATATGACTGAGTCCAGAACGTCCAATGAGGAATTATTTTTTGGGTCTCATATTTGGAATTCAGACCATGACTCTAAATCCTTGCTCTTTACTCTTAGCAGGCAGCAGTGCAGAGGATCTCCTTATAATTTCATTTATATGTACATAAAATTTCATGATACTTTACAGTTATTTGCATTCCTTAGAAATCATATTTCGTTCCCTAAGCTTGCCACAGGGTATGGACCTCTCGCAAGATACATGGCAGGGATGGTTATCCAATGCTGCAGTTCGGCCAAAAAATAATTCACTCTGGTGTGCTGTAGTGCTGCACTGGGATGTTTGCTGAGTCATGCGCCTTTTGGACATGAGGAAACCTTCAAGCTATCATATAGGTTCGTCTGAATATAACCATTCATCAGGCATGGAGCACTTCTACCCTAATCTCTAAGAAATTCCTACTCGCACTGTATACATCCTATGAATAAAGTATCGCTTCTAAGAAGTACACAATTTAACGACTACTTAAATCTAGACTTGGAGTTCGAGTGTTAAAAGTTCTGCACTTGATCAGAGCTGATTTTACCCCTCCAGCTACTAGATGCTTTTACATTCGTGGTGTGAAGTCTTTACAGCCCAGTTTTCCTATCTATCAAAGGAAGCAATACCGATACTGAATCATCTAAAGTTTCCTAGAGAACATCCTGTGGTCCTAGAATCCCTTAATAGGGTTCTACTGGCTCCTTCAGTTAAGAGCCTTGCACCCTCAGCTGCCTCAGCGTTTTAGAGGATAACATCGAATACTCTCACAATCTGTCTCTCACCCCCTACTTTCTTCTTTTTATCTTTCCATCCTTTCTGAAGGAGGAATGAAGTGCAATGCTATAAGACTAGATGGAAATCTCAACAACAACAACAACAACAACAACAACAACAACAACAAAAGGTGGTGTATTTTTTTCCACTCCTTTCTCCTTCCATTTCTGTTGCACTGGAAGTGGACAAAGTAATAGGCCAGTTGGAAAATACAGGGGGCAAGGAGGTCTCCCCTAGCTTTCTGGGTAATTACTGAGACAGATTTTGTGTCCTCTGAGAGAGACTTCTCTTTCTGCCAGGTCACACAGCTTCTGGTTCTTTTCTTCAGAATGTCTGATCCCTGAGTGGGAACAAGAAACAGGCTGATACACCCTCCCTCTCTCGGCCCCCCTCTTCCACTTCTCTAGACACCCACTTCCTTTATAGCAGCTGCAGCTGTTGGGTCAGCCTGGGAGCCTAAAGCCCCTTCCTCACAACCCTTTTCCCCAGGTGAAAATAAATAAAATGTCAGTGAGCTGATTGCTTCTTGGATTGCACCTCACCTCTTTCTTCCTGTTTTGAGCTTTCAGGTTTCTCAGTGGAAACTACAAACCTTGCCTTGACTCCAGGGTGGGTGTGACTTCCTTCTTCCTGGCTCCCGTCCCATAATCCCCTTCCCCCACTCCTTCCTTCCCCAGCTTGAGTCTCTTATCTCTCTAATTGGGATTTCTCACCGGCTAAAGGATTTCATCTTCTTCCAAATTACAAAATGTCTGGAAAGGGGGTTGGAACTTAATTCTCTATAGCGCATCCAACAATTGAAAGCAAGGAATGAAAACGTGTAACCTATGTTTTATCCAAGCCTCTCTACATAACCTTAATGTCACTGTCACTAGTGCTAGATTTGGTTTTGGGAACCAAATTTATCATGTTGCCTCAAATATTATTGCCACTAAGTTTTGTTTTTTTTTTTAAAGTGTGCTTCCCTTACAAACACACCTCAGGAAAAAAAATATTTTTTAAAAAATATTTTTATTTATTTTATGTATGTGAATACACTGTCGCTGTCGTCAGACACACCAGAAGAGGGCATTGGATCCCATTGCTGAGGGTTGTGAGCCACCATGTGGGTTGTTGGGAATTGAAGTCAGGACCTCTGGGAGAGCAGCCAGTGCTCTCAACCCCGGAGCCACCTTTTCCAGCTCAGGAAAAGCTGCTTAATCTTTATGAGCCCTACCAATTTGCTTCCCAGACAAAAGGAATGTAAACGCAAATAGCAATGGATGCTTAGAGGGAGGGTTAGTGTACTTTTCTATATTAAATGAATTTCAAAATCCACATATTCGATCAATTTAGGATTAGAATACAGTTTTAATTCCAGAAATCTGCATAAAGCAAAGTTTGAGCTTGTTGTGTGATGAGTGCTACACAGGAACTGTGTGAACTCTGGCCTCCAGCCCTTTCTTAGACCAGAAGCACTTCTTTAGCATTCACAGTTCGCACCTTGACCACCTTGCTTCTCTTGGTGTTATATGTAGGTAAGTCTAAATCAGTGGTTCTCAACCTGTGGCTTGGAATCGCATTTGGGGATCAAACAACCATTTCTCAGGGTGCCTCAGATCATCAAAACAAAACAAAACAAAAACAAAAAAACCACAGAAACTTACATTGCAATTCATAACAGTAACACAGTTACATTTATGAAGTAGAAACAAAATAATTTTATGGTTGGGGGGTCAACATAACTTGAGGAACTGAATTAAAGGGTCGCAGCATTAGGAACGTTGAAAATCATGGGTCTAAATGTATGTTTGCTAATTGTGTGCACTTCCTCTTTTTTCTTGTCATTATCCTACAAATAATAATCTAACAACCATTTATATAGTATTTGCATTGCAATGGGTGCTATAAGCTATTTAAAGATGATTTAAAGCCTACAGGGAGATTACAGATGTAATGTGTAAACATCATGCCATTTTACATTAGCAATTTAGGCTATATGTAACCACAATGGCATTTTATGTTAGATATTTGAGTATCTAGACTTCTTGGCACCCATGGAGGGTCAACATCCCGTGAATATGGAGGGAATATCACAATATTGGCATTCTGTGCTGCTGACTTTATGTGCTACTATTGGTTTTCTAAGGCTTCAACACAATCGGGACAGTTAATATCTTTAGAACAGACTTTGATGGTTGTACAATTTACTTTGTTTATATAGGTCTCTCTCACATTGTGGTACAGACATACAAATCAAAATAGTAGTCTGTGTGTCGAATTTGATGTTCTAATTGTAATCATCGTAAAACTATAATCAAAACAATAAATGGGCAGTGGCTGAAATTGCTCTTGATCATGGATCCATTTACCTTTCTTTGTGACGTGTGTTTAGACTCCTGAGTGGAATTTTAGAATGGATTAATGCCAGAAGACAATAAGGACTAACAGAGCAGGTACTGTTTATCTAGGAAGAATTGAGGAATAGAGAATTAGATATTATGGCTATGGGCAAAAGTTATAGGAGTTCCCATTGTGTGCAGATGAGAAAAGTATATGTGGGTTTATAATGTTAACAGTTTGGTTCTAGCATCAATTCAGAAAGATTCAACCCTATTCTCACTAACCAATCTTCTGACATTGGACAAGTCATTTCTATGGAGACAATAATTGTACCTAGTAGGTAAGGACAGTGAAAAGACATCATACATGACAAAAGCCTAACACACATTCACATTAACTGTTTCTTCAGTGCTAACTACATGCAAGAGAGTGCTACTATGTGGCTTTACTGGGTTGTCTTCTTTACACGTACAAATCCCTTATAGAGTAAAACACTCAAGCTTCATTTTCCAAAAGAGGAAACCAAGGTTGTGAGATAGTTAGAGTTGAGTATTAAAAAAAAAATGTTGTAACATGCAAGTGCACCAGGAGTACAAAGACATGCCTAATTTAGACTCTGGGAAGCCGAGAAAGGAATGACAGAGGAGAGAACACTTAAGGTAAGCTCTGAAGAGTCCATCAAGAGTGACAGAGAGTATATAAAGGTCAGTGTTCTGTCACTGTGCATAGCTGAAGCACAGATAGTGGCTGTATCGGTATCAACAGGAACCAGGCATCAGGGTTTGTTGTGACAATTCTGTGATTGCCATGCTAAAGAATGTAAACCTTACCCTCCAGGGAATCATCAAAAACAACAAGTATCAGAATGTGTTTGGGAATACATAGTGGCACTGATATGTGAAATTGGATAGCTGGAAAATAACTATTCTATTTCCTCACTAGAAAATACGAACAATATTTAGTTTGTGTGTGCTTGGGGGTTGTGGTCTTTATGTTCCCTCCAAAAGATCACAATATAATGCAGAAGACAGTTCCAAATCAAAGATAAACCTGGGTGTATATGTAGCTGTGGTAAAAACTCACTTAACTTGAACTGGCAAGGTGAATCAGTGGTTACTATTCTTGTAAAGGTCCAGAGATTGATTATCAGCACCAGTTCCAGGCACTGTTTGTGGCTCCAGCTCCAGGTAAACGGACACTCTTTGTTCATACTCATTTGCAGACATATACCTAAAGAAACAACGCAGCAAATATATATGTTGTTTTTTAAAAAGGGAATCTGTCAACTGCACACAAGTACATGTGTTTCATTCTCAGCACTGTAAAAATAAATCAAAGAACAGCCAACCTTTATGGTATGATATGGTATGTTCTGTAAGAGAGAAGAAAGGAAGACAGAGTAGACAGTGTTTTTATGGTGAGAATCATGACAGTCTACGAAAGGACTCCTGGAGAAGTTTTCTAGGCAAATAAAATATTGCAATGTGGTAGAAATTCTAATAGAAAGAAGGTCGTAAAGAAATTCACAGGAGTCTGCAAAATATGGGATGCAGGAGGAGCTGCAGGTATTTCCATATTGTTGGAGTATAATGTTAGATGGATGAAGCTAAAAAAGATAGGAGAGAATACATTTAGAGGACATCGATATGTCTTGGAAAAGGGTTTGGACTAATCCTGGTGTAGCAAAGGAAGCTATTGAAATAATTGGTGGATTTTCCATATGTATTGATATGCCTATAATTATACTGGTAGCAGTGTAGATGGTTGGACTGGAGGGGTTGACATTAGGAGAGGGGAGATCAGAAGTAGGAAGATGTGGTAAGAAATGATCACAGCAGTTCATTAACGATGGTGATTGCCCTAGATAATGATAAGGCACATGAAATGACTGGAGAAGAGAAGTAGTGGGATTTAGTACCTTAGATGTACCTTTAGATGTAGTGGATGAAAAGGCGTTGGATCAGACTCCTCCTGTATTTGGAACTTTAACAATAAATTATTTTAATTTCACCAAATAAGATTTGGGATGAAAAATAGATTGTAGGGGAAGAGCAGCAAGTTTGGGACATATTGAGTCCTAGGTGGTTATACATCCAAATGATATCCACATTTTTCAGTATATGAGTCTAGAGCTCCAGGGTGATTCCCAAACTGTCAGCATATATATGACTGTAAAACACAAAAACAAAATTATTACAGGACATGAGATCTCCTAGAGGGAAAATATTTAGTGAGATCAGGGAAGACCCAGTATAAAATTCCAAAGGAGGACTTCTAAAAGCTTCATGCTTGCTATAGACTATGTCTTTGGGAACTGTGGGAGTTTTGTTTTGTTTTGTTCTGTTCTGTTTTTGTTTTGTTCTTCAAGAGAGGGTTTCTCTGTGTCACCCTGGCTATCCTCAAACTCGCTCTTGTAGACCAGGCTTGTCACCTACCTCTGCCTCCTGAGTGCTAGGATTAAAGGCATGTACCACTATGCCAGGTCAGAACTGTGAGATTTAATGAGAAACCTCAAAAGAGCAGTTTCTGTGTTTCATCTTGAAAGTTTCTTAAACCACTGTGTGCCCTACATCATTGAGGATAAATGGTGAGTATTATCTTTTCTGAAATACTTCCTAAACTGTTGTAAACCAGACATGTTTCAGAGTTTGGATCTTCTCATGTAGAAGATTTACCAAATACCTTCCTGCTGTAGATTAAGGCCTCATCATATAAACTGTGTTGGAGGTGATGCATATTCAGTTTGTTATATCTAATAAAAGCTAGTTTTCCTTCCTTCCTTTCTTCTTTCCTTTTCCTTTGTCTTTTTCTCTTTTCCTCCCTCCTTTTCCTCCTTTTTCCTCCCTCCCTCCTTCCCCTCCCTCTCTCTTCCTTTCTGTTGAACATGCAGAAGGGACTAAACAAAGTGACCAGGCCGTTGTGGGTGGCCAGTGCAATTAAAGTGGCATTGCCTGACTCCATTGTTTATATCTAAATATCCACATGCTAACCTGCAGTCATAGTCATATATACAAGTAAGTTAGAGCGTTCTTAAATAGCAATTGCTCAATTTGTCTTGCCTTTCAGGGTTTTGTTTTAATGATTTGGTACCAGAGGGAAAATTGCAAAAGTGAAAAAAAAATACTGGCATGTGGATTCCAAGGGACTGTTTCCCTTTAGATTATTACAGCATGTTAAAAACTGATCACAGTTGATATACAGCAGCTTGCCTGAGTCTGCAACATACCTCAAATACAGAAATCCCTGATGATGGACGACTGTGGGTAAAAACATACATGCATCAGATTTCTTCTTTGATGGCTTCCAGACCCCATTTTAGTTGGTTTGGCTCTGGAAGCAAACTTCATTTGACAGCACAGGAGTAGCACTCAGTCATTTCCCCCACATTTGGCCTTCATTCAGCACGCAGGCTGGACTGGCTGCTTCCATCCCCTCCCTCCTAAGGGAGAAGGGAAGTTAGTGAAGTCCCTGGTGAGTGCTGAATTGTAATCCATGCATGGAATTTTATAGGGAAGAACAGGCACTCTGCTTTTCCTCAATTTCATTGTAATAAATCTCAGAAGAGATTGTGCTGAGTGAGGGGAGGAAAGAGGAGATGGGCAGGGAAAAGCAGAAACTGAGGGGCCACACAGACCAGAAGAACAAAAAGGATACTGTCACTGACATGCACTTACTTGGGGGCTGGATGCAATGCTTAGTACCCAGCTTCATTCTCATCCCTGTGAAGCTATTTCCTTCTCGGTGACTAGTGGTAACACTCTGATCTAATTGAGGCTTTTCATACTTTGATGGGTAGAAGATAGGGTCTTCTGCTCCCTGCATACCTCTCTCTACTCTTTAGTACACCATTATTGGAGTTAAAAACATGTGTTCTAATAAGCTTCTCTCTGTTGCCTCTCTCTACAAGGGTGCTGCTTTTTCACTAATATAGTTAGCCATTTGCTAGGCTTCAGGTTATCACACCCCACATATCAGCTGCATCAGGGCCAAATATGTCCTTGGCGTTACTGTCAATATATTGATCTTTGTGTTTGGAAGATAAAAGTAGGGGGAATTTTTTTTGTTTTTGTTTTTTTATAGCCTTTGGATAAATAAGAAGACAGGAACATGGAAAACCTCTCAAAGAAATAATCAACACAGAAGAGCAAAATGAAGCAAGTACCTGAAGAAAGGGAAGAGAGAGAAAAGGAAATAAAGAAAACCCCTGAAACAAGCACTACTAGGTTCTATGTATCATTGATGTTGCTGTTCTTGTTTTATTTACAGGGAAAGCATTAGGTGATCTTTACCTGAGCCACAGCTTTTGTATTTCTCTCTTGTGTTGTAAAGAAAAATACATGTGATGGAGACAAGACAGACTTTGGGATTATATCACCTTTTATTCTCATTCCAGCATCAGCAAAATCTCTAACCTGTAATGAAAATAGGCACCCTTTCTTAAGAATTGTGTATTTGAGTTTGCTGTAGTGATTAAAATTCTTCTGATTGATATATATATAATTATTCTATTATCATGTCACACCAGTATTATATCACTAGAAGCTAGTCTTTTCAAATACCTATTGATGCCCAAGATGAAAATGGATGCTAATGGTCGAGAGAAGAATATCATCACTTACCATGCATTAATATTCTTGAATGTATATTTGGTAAAGAATCTAAAACTAATGAAAACTAAACTATACAATAACATATCTCTAACCCCTCACAACAATTTTTTTTGTTGTTGTTTTAAATGTAACTACTGGACTCCTACTAACCATTCTTTATTTGACAGACAAACTTTGTCAAGGAGAGGAGTTTGGCCTGGGTTATTTCTGCTTTGCTTAAGTTACTTGCTGTGACTTGGTTGTAGTTGGGGTCTTCTGCAATGATCTATGTAATTGAAAGCTTGGTCCACAGGGTAGTGATATTGAGAGATTGAATGTTCCTAAACTGTTGGAGCTCTGTGTGTGTGTGTGTGTGTGTGTGTGTAAGAGGGAGAGAGAGAGAGAGAGAGAGAGAGAGAGAGAGAGAGAGAGAGAGAGAGAGAGAGAGAGAGAGAGAATCACAGCAGAAGCTGTTCTTAAAAGTCTTTGGGGTCAGCATGCAGAAGAATGTGAATTGATCCATTCTTATCTCCTTATACTAAACTCAACTCCAAGTGGATCAAGAACCTCCACATAAAACCAGACACACAGAAACTAATAGAAAAAAACTGGGGAAGACCCTTGAGGACATAGACACAGGGGGAAAGTTCCTGAACAGAACACCACTAGCTTATGCTCGAAGATCAAGAATTGACAAATGGGAGTCGGGCAGTGGTGGCGCACGCCTGTAGTCCCTGCACTTGGGAGGCAGAGGCGGGCGAATTTCTGAGTTCGAGGCCAGCCTGGTCTACAGAGTGAGTTCCAGGACAGCCGGAACTACACAGAGAAACACTGTCTCGAAACAAACAAACAAACAAACAAAAGAATTGACAAATGGGACCTCATAAAATTACAAGGTTTCTGTAAGGCAAAGGACATTTCAAAAGGACAAAATGACAACCAACAAATTGGGAAAAGATCTTCACCAGACCTATATCTGACAAAGGGCTAATATCCAATATATACAAAGAACTCAAGAAGCTAGACCCCAGAAAGCCAAATAACCCTATTAAAAAAATGGGATACAGAGCTAAACAAAGAATTTTCACCTGAAGAACTTTAGATGGTTGAGAATCACCTTAGAAATAGTCAACATCATTAGTCATTAGGGAAATGCAAATCAAAACAACCCTGAGATTTCACATCACACCAGTCAGAATGGCTAAGATTACAAACTCAGGAGATGGCAGGTGTTGGCGAGGATGTGGAGAAAGAGGAACACTCCTCCACTGCTGGTGGGATTGCAAGATGGTACAACCACTCTGGAAATCAGCCTGGTGGTTCCTCAGAAAACTGGGCATGACACTTCCAGAAGACCCTGCTATACTACTCCTGGCCATATACCCAGAGGATTCCCTGGCATGCAATAAGACACATGCTCCACTATGTTCATAGCAGCCTTATTTATTATAGCCAGAAGCTGGAAAGATCCCAGATGTCCCTCAATGGAGGAATGGAAAATGTGGTACAGTTACACAATGGAATACTACTCAGCAATTAAAAGCAATGAATTCAGCCAGGCAGTGGTGGTGCACGCCTGTAATCCCAGCACTCTGGGAGGCAGAAGCAGGTGGATTTCTGAGTTCGAGGCCAGCCTGGTCTACAGAGTGAGTTCCAGGACAGACACGGCTATACAGAGAAACCCTGTCTCGGGAAAAAAAATGAGTTCATGAAATTTTTAGGCAAATAGTTGGAACTGGAAAGTATCATCCTAAGTGAGATAACCAAATCACAAAAGAATACACATGGAATGCAGTCACTGATAAGTGGATATTAATTAGCCCAGAAGCTCTGAATACCCAAGACACAATTCACTTATCAAATGATTCCCAAGACAAAGGAAGGAAGGAGAGGGCCCTGGTCCTGGAAAGGCTTGATGCAGCATTGTAGGGGATTGCCAGGACAGAGGAGTAGGAGGGGTTGATTGGGAAACTGGCAGAGGGAAGAGGACTTATGGGGCTTAGGGGGAGGGGGGGCCAGAAAAGGGAAAATCATTTGGAATGTAAACAAAGAATATAGAAAATAATAATAAAAATTTTTTTAAAAA
This sequence comes from Apodemus agrarius, assembly GCA_964023405.1. Taxonomy (NCBI): domain Eukaryota; kingdom Metazoa; phylum Chordata; class Mammalia; order Rodentia; family Muridae; genus Apodemus; species Apodemus agrarius. The sequence continues at coordinate 105,631,949 of OZ030010.1, read as the reverse complement.
AGTCTTTGTGGCAATTTCCAGAAAAATTCCCATTCCGAACACAAGAGGGAGCTTTCTCCTCAAAGTCTGCATGCACATCTATGAAAAGTGTAATGTGAGCTCAACTGTCTTTAAATATTTTCAATAGAAATGTTAGCTTCATTGCCTCCTAAACCATATCAATTGGCTTATTATGGAATCGCTTGCATAATGGTAAAGGTGAACAGCTCTCCCCAGTAAACACTACTTCTTTATAGTGCCCAAAGTAGTATGATAGTCTTTCTCTCTTTCTTTCTTTCTTTCTTTCTTTCTTTCTTTCTTTCTTTCTTCCTTTCCAGTTTTTATTGGCTTCACATTCTTTGAATGTGCTCCTAATGTTTTTTTATCATCTATTTTCTTTTACTATCTCCTTAAGTCTGGACATTTCCAAGTCCCCCAGGTCTCTTGTTGACACATTCTTATTTTTACCTCTTTGCACAGTTTCCTTGATTAATCTCATCCAAGCCTTGAGTTCAGGTTCATAAGTCAACATGCACATCTATTGTTATTAAGCCTCTCAAGTTGTAAATATGCAGATTCACTTGTACATTAGATATGACTAAGAATATGAAACCCATTCAGAGGAAGATCATAGGCCTGAAGTAAGACAACAAACAGATTAGTTAAAGATCTTTTGAGCTTTCTTGATCCACAGAATATTTCCATGGATGGGCATTTGAACACTGTCATTGTCGAAACAAAAGATAGAGAAACCATACAACCAAACCAAACCAAACCAAACCAAACCAAACCAAACCAAACCAAAGGAAACAGTAATGAGAACCTTCTTGTGCCTAGACTAAAGCATGTAAAACTTGCCACATGGTAGTGGTGCATGACTTTAATCCCAGCACCCATTCTGGAAGCAGAGACAGGATCTCTGTGACCTCATAGGATCTCTGTGACCTCACAGTATTTCTGTGAGTTCAAGGGCAGTCTGATCTATGGAGTTTCTTTCAGAACATCCATGGCTACAAAGGCCTTGTGGTGGGCAGATGGCAGGAGAAGAATGTTTTCACTCAGTCTAGGTTGTTTTCTACAGCAGAACTAACCATAAAAACTGTGTGTGTGTGTGTGTGTGTGTGTGTGTGTGTGTGTGTGTGAGAGAGAGAGAGAGAGAGAGAGAGAGAGAGAGAGAGAGAGAGAGAGATGGGAGGGGTGAATTCATACCATACCAGGCGTGTAGAGGTTGGATAAATCAATTCTCTTTATCTAACCCAAATGATTAGAGATTGTAAAAAGGGAATTTATCCTAAACCATATTGCCATCTTCAAAACAGTCTTTTAAGCATTAGGAATGTGGCTGCTTTGAATTGAGGTATAGAATATATATATATATATCCTATTTGAAAGAGAAGGAATATTTAATTAACATTTTTACACCAGTCACAGGACAGTTCCTTGCTCATATCACATACTCAGTAAATGTTAATTGCTACTATCACTAGACATTCAAGTCTAGTCTGTTTAAATTTCATGATGTTATTCAACCCTACTAGGGACTTTGATGCCTTTCTAGCTCTATGAATGCTATTTCTCTTTCCTGTAATATTTTAAATGCCCATGTCATCTTTAAGACCTAGCTTAATCGTAAGCTGCTTATTGAAGCATCTACATTAATAGCAGCCATTTTCTCCTCTGTGTTTCTTGTTGCGGTGCAGATCTTACTACAAAGTTCGGCTATGTGTCTGTTTCATCTTCTGGACTCCTTAAGAATAGGAACTTGTGGGCTTCTCAACATATCTGCGAAGACTAGCACAGCATTTGCCATATAATAAACCCTCAGAAAATGTTTTCTAAACTGAAACCTAAATCATGTAATCCATTTACTTTTACAGTTAAAAAAATGAAGTCCTGGAAAGTGATGGGAATCTTTTAGAAAAGATTAATCTTTGCATACGGTAGGTTCAAGAAAGCCTTTTGTTTTCTCTTCCGTAAGGAATAAACCAAAAGGAGTCTTCGGAATAACTACAAGGAAGAATCTGTGCATGTAGCCCAGGGGAAGACTCTGGCTTTAGGCAAACCCTAAATTTAATTCAGTGATATTTGATTCTAGAAGAGAGAGCTGTGAGGTCTAGCTAGTATAATTAAATGCTTATCTCAAAGAAGGCAGGATTAAAAAGTCATTGCCAAAATTACATCCAGCAAAGTTGTTTTCTCTGCTAGCTGTCTGTTCCACAACTAGAAATGCTTATTGAGAGAGAAGAGGGGAAACTACCCAAATTAATTGCAGTGATGTTGAAATTGAGACAAATTAGCCAAGAATTTAATCCATATAACTAACCCTTTATTTGAAGGAAGAGAAGGATATGGCCACGTCTAAAATTACATGTGTTTGTAGACTAGCTGTTTGTATCAGCTAATCCTAGGAAGTAAATGTTTACGTGAAGGAAGTATGGAACAAATGTCAACATCAAAGGTAATTCTCATGATATAGGATGTAGGTAAGTTTATCTTGGGTTTGATGAATATAAGTGACTGCTAGATTGAAGAAAGAGGAAACAAAATCATCTCATACCAAAATAAGCATGGTAATGTTTATTTCCAGGCTGGTTACTGCTGGTTACATGTATTGTCTGATTTATAGATGTAAATGGCCACATAAATACATTATATTTAAAGGTTTATTGGAAAGACTATATGGATGTGACTGGCATTGCTTGTTATAAAATGCAATTTTGGTTGAGATAATCAGGTAGGAGTATAAAAGAAATTCCCAGTATGGTGTTTAACTTTAATTGTTAACTTGGCATAATCTGTAATCACCCATGGAGAAAGTCTTACTGAGAGATTGTTTATATCAGAATGGCCTGTTGGCATATCTGTGGCAGACTGTCTCTATTGTCATTATTGATGTGAGAAGATTAAGCCTAATTGTGGACAGCACCTTTTGGTAGCTGACCAGGTAAAAGGACATGGAAGAAGGAAAATGAAATGTGCTCTTTTGTTCTTGTTATTGCTTGTCCTTTATTCTTGTTGAGGAGTTGGTCTATTCTGTTTATGTTTATGCTGCTGTTGTTGATTCTGAGCACGGCGACAATGAGAACGATGATGATTCCTTCTCTGGTTATTAATGCTTCCAAAGCAGACTGAAGACACTTCTTATTCCTTCACTAATGTTACACTGAACTTCTTTGAACATCTGGTATGTCTTGATTACCAATGTCTCTCTAGGCATCCCCCAGGCCTTCTCAACCAGATTGTGATTTGTGGATTAAGTTCATGACTCTTGGCTTATCTGCTGTGATACACATATTCTTCTATTATTCAGACCATATTTAAACCAATCTAATAAATTTTATTTTAATATGTATTTATTCTATTGGTTCTGTTTTTCTAGAGAACCCTGGCTAATATGCCTAATATAAGGAAAATATTAGAGCAAGGAATATGGAATGATGGGTAAGAAATTCTCAAATAGTAGCAACAAATACTTTGGATCACAATGAAGAAAATTTGAATATCATATGTGTTACAGGAAATTGCAACGGCAATGGAGAGGTGATATCATATCTGCGAAAGGCTAGGGTGCTTTCTTATTGGAAATCAGAGTGGGAAACAGAAAATCTAGACCAATGGTTATCAACCTGTGGGACACAAACGTTTGGGGGGTCACATATCAGATATACTGCATATCATATATTTACTTCATGGTTCATAACAGTAGCAAAATTACAGTTATGAAGTAGGAGTCAAATTTTATAGTTGGGATGGGTCACCACAACATGAGGAGCTGTATTAAAGGGTCACAGCATCAAGAAAGTTGAGAACCACTGATGTAGACTGTGGTTGAGCAACTTAAGAGAAAAGCAGAATGACAATGAAGGTAAAGGTGCAGATTCTGCATAGTCAGGAATCACTCATTTAGAGTTGATAGGGATATGTGCATATAGAAGTCAGCCAACTACTGTTTGAAAAATTAGCAAGTCCGAGGTGGAAATAGTCAAGGCTAAACTTCTAGTCTTGACAAAGAAATGCCAGTAAACTTCAGAATCCTTTGACCTTTCCTGAATGCAGTAAAAAGCTTGGGAGTTGAACTGTTAACTGAAAGCTTTCTCTGGGTGAGCAAGTCTTTAAAAAGTAAGATGAATTTATTCTGGTGATGTCTAAAATTGCTTGCTTATTTTATGTATATGGGCATTTTGCCTGTGGACATGTTTGTGTACAACATGATTTCTTAGTTCCGGTGAATGTTGGAAAATGGTATTGGATCTCCTAGAATTGGAGTTACACATTGTTAGTTTCTTGATTTTTAACAAATCTCAATCATTCAATTTTAGCAATGAAGACTTGGGAGCCAGATGCTAGGGTGAAAGCCTCCTAGCTCAGAGAGGTAGAGAAAGCTCCCAGCTGATCTTCCTCCACAGCCCATGTCCCAAAACAAAGTTCTCCTCCTTCACACCATCTCAAAACCCATTAAACCCAATGCCCCTCCTTATCCATGTTCCTGAAACCCTTTTATTCTCTATACTTTTTCCTGTTCCCTGTCTGTCAACTGGCTGCTTGTTCCACCTCTTGGCCTATAGTGGATGCTATTTAATCCTGTTTACAGTGAACAGAAAGCTCTTGGATTAAAGGTGTGTGCTAGGGCTGAGCCACACCACAAAGAGAAACAGGTTTATTTGTTTTTTTTTTTTTTCAGTAAATAATGCAATGTCAGGGTTACAAGTGTGACCAAATTTTCTGCAACTTGAGCTGGCATATTGGTGCTGGGAATTAAACATGGATCTTCTGGAGGAGCAGCCAGTGCACATAAACTGAGGAGGCATCTCTCCAGCCCCTATTCCCCATTATCTTAATGAGTAACTAGAGGAATTAGGAATTGCACTTGATATTTTAGAGAAGTGTTTATTGATAAGAAGCAAGTTGCAATGTAATACAGGAAAGAATTCAGAGTCCAGCAATCATGTTGTGCTTTTGGTTTTTGTCTTGGTGGTAGAAGTGAGTTTAGAATGCTAATATTTTCAACTACATGTTAGTAAGAGTCTACAATTTTTTTTTAAAATCCTCCTAGGAATAGTTCTCTCACATTCAGTGTTTTTTGAGAGATGATGATGCTAACTGTAGTTTGAGTATAAACATCATGTCTGGAGATGTGTGTCATAATTAGTTTCACCTATCAACTTGACAGAAACCTAGAGTCACCTGGGAAGACAGAGCCTCACCTGAAGAATTGCCCAGATCTGATTGGCCTGTGGGCTTGTGTTTGGGGGCATTTTCTTAAATTCTAGTTGATGTAGAAAGGTCCAGCCTTCTGGAGGCAATGTTATCCCTGGCCAGGTGCCTTGAGCTGTGTAAAAATAAAAAGCTGAAGGAGCAGGAGAGTGAGGAGTGTCTCGTCATTGGTCTCTGCTTCAAAATCCTGCCTTAAGTTGCTTCCTTGGCTTCCTTCAAGTATGACTATAACCTGCAAATTACAATAAAATCTTTACTTCCCAAGTTGTTTTTGTCATTGTTTTATATCAGCTTCAGGATATATAACCTGTTAAATCAGGTCTTAAGAGATGGGATTCAGGTTGTGGTGGTTTGAATTTAAATGCCTACCACAGACTCATGTATTTTATTCCTTAGTCACTAGGGAGTGGAATTGTTTGAAATGGATTAGAAGAGCTATGATTTTTGTCTTGTTGGAGTAGGTGTGGCCTTATTGTAGGACATGTATCATTGAGGTTAGAGGGTGGTTAAAGGTTTCAAAGCCCCTACTAGTCTTAGTTTCTGTCCCTGTCTCTCTTTCCCTCTCCCTCTTCCTCCCCTCCCCTTCTTCCCTTCCCTATGGATATAAAGCTCTTAGTAGTTCTACAGTCCCATGCCTGCTTGCTTGATCCTATGTTTTCTCCATGATGATAACAGACTCACTTCTTAAGCTATAAGCAAGCCTCCATTTAAATGCTTTCTTTTCTAAGAATTGTCTTAGTTATGGTATCCCTTCACAGCAATAGAACAGTATCTAAGACATAGATGTAGCCCCTGTATTTTATATTTTTAAATTTTTACTATAATTCTAAGGAGAAAAATTTCATTTCATAGGTTAAAAGATTTCCAGTGTTTAGAGAAAAAAATTCTTGTTATAGCACTATATGCTAGTAAACAAACAATCTCAGGAAGAAGAGCTCCTTGGGCTACCAGTGATTGCATATTTGGCTAAAATTTAATATTTAAATATATTTCTTAAAAATTATTATATTTCATTTATTTTCTTTGTGTGTGTGTGTGTGTGTGTGTGTGTGTGTGTGTTTTAGGTATACATGTATCATAGGTCAGATATGGAGGTAAGAGCACACAGCTCTTGGAAGTGAGAATGAGTTCTTATCTGTTCTGGCTGCAAGTATCTTTACCTCATAAGCCATCTCGCTGGACCTTAATGTATTTTAAAACATTCTCATGTATATTGATCTTGTTCTTGCAGCAGTTTTCAAATACAGATAGCTCATTGAGAAGAACATTAAGAACATTTATGCTTTATCTTCCAGTTCCATAGAAAGATAGTGTGCTCAAAATCCATTTATTAAAGACCCAGGAATACAGAGCTTGCAGAAAATTTTCATAACACTATCATCCTCCATGGTCAGGCTTATAGTTTTAAGTGAAGTGATTAAAAGTGTTGATAATATTAGTACAAATCCCACCCAATGTCTATTCCTTCCTGTTATTCTTGAGGATTAAACTCTAGCTACATCACAAACTTCAAGATTAGCAAGATAAGAAAATTTCAGAGTTGTTGATTTTCCTGACTTGATCTTCCATAGACTCTGATGACAACTGATTATCTAAGGACAATTATTAAGGCTGGAAATAAACTTTAGTGAAGTTTAAGGTGTTCATTAGAACTAGCATTTAATGACTTTGGTATTCTATAGGTAATTTCTAAATATTTTCTTTTAATATTTTTCTATAGGCAATTTTAAAAATGTAATTAATTCACTTATTTGTATATGTGTGAGAGCACATGTGGTGTTCAGAGGGCAAATTGCAGGAGCTGCAATTTGTCCTCCACTAAGTGAAGGATTGAATGCAGGTCACTTGGCAGCAAGTACCTATATCCACTGAACTATCTTGCTGGCCCCAAAGTTTTGAAAACTGTTCCCTTTTGTTGGTTTAAAACCATGCTCTTGTGAGCATATGTTGCTCATGCTGGTCTTAAACTTGACACATAATGGAAGATGGCCTTGGTCTTCCTGCCTCCACTTTCAGAGTGCTGGAATTACAGGCATGTATACCCAGCATATACCATTTTCTTAAACAGACATTTGATCATTGTTTAGCCTTGCTAAAAGAATATGAGAAAGGTCCACTTAAAATAGAAATAATGACAGTATGATCCCTTACTGAACAAAAGAAATAGAATGGGTTCTTCCATGGTTCCCTCTGCCTTCCTTATTTCTACTTTATTTTTCCTGTAGATTTCTGAATATTCGTAGCTAATCTTCCCTAAGTAACTAGTCATTCTTTTTTTTTAAAGATTTATTTATTAACTATTTGTGAATAGACTGTAGCTGTCTTCAGACACACCAGAAGAGGGAATCAGATCTCATTATGGATGGTTGTGAGCCACAGTGTGGTTGCTGGGATTTGAACTCAGGACCTTTGGAAGAAGAGTCTGTGTTCTTAACTGCTGAGCCATCTCTCCAGCTCCATAACTAGTCATTCTTTACATAAACATCTATGCCCATGCTATGAATCTACATATATTTTGGTTGCATATTTGTTCATAACTGCTGTACAAATAAAAAGATAACCAACATGAGATAACATAATGGTATTATCTTACTCATTTACTTTCTTTAGAGACAAAATCCTCTAGCTTGGACTAGCTTCAAACTACCTATCCACCCAATGGTGCCCTTGAGCTCCCCCCCACCCCCACCCCCACCCCGGTAGAATTGCTTCAAGCTGTTCATCATTCAGGATGCTGGCTTTGAGTTTCTTTTTTATTTTTTTATTAGATATATTCCTTATTTACATTTCAAATGATTTCCCCTTTCATGCCCCCTCCCCATCAAAGTCCCATAAGCCATCTCCCTTCCCTCTGTTCCCCAATCAAACCCCTCCCTCTTCCCTGTCCTGATATTCCCCTACACTGCTGCATCGAGCCTATCCAGGATCAGGGGTCTCTCTTCCCTTTGATGTCCAACAAGGCCATCCTCTGCTGCCTATGCAGCTGGAGACATACATACTATCTGGTTAAACTTTTTGTCCCTGGGAGTTCTGGGAGAATTGGGTGGCTAATATCATTGTTCCTCCTGTGTTGATACAAACCTCTTCAGATCCTTGGGTCCTTTCTCTAGCTCCCCCATTGGGGACCCTTGCTCAGTTCAATGGCTGGCTGAGAGTTTCCCCCTCTGTATTTGTCATGCACTAGCAGAGCCTCCCAGGTGACAGCTATATCTGGCTCAAGTCACCAAGTAGTTGTGGGCACCTATAATAGTGTCTGAGTTTTGAAACTCTATATGGGATGGATCACTAGGTGGGGTAGTCCCTGGATGGCCTTTCCATCAGACTCTGTTCCCCAACTTGTCTCTCTATCTCCTTCTGTGGGTATTTTGTAAGCCCATCTAAGAAGGGCCAGAGTATTCATACTTTGTTCTTCCTTCTTCTTGGGCATAATTTGATATGATAATTGTGTCTTGGTTATTCAGAGCTTCTGAGCTAATATCCACTTATCAGTGAGTGCATACCATGTGTGTTCTTTTGTGACTGGGTTTCCTCACTTAGGGTGATATTTTTCAGTTCCACCCATTTGCCTAAGAATTTCATGAATTCATTGTTTTTAATAGTTGAGTGGTATTCCATTGTGTAAATATACCACATTTTCTGTATCCATTCCTCCATTGAAAGACATCTGGGTTCTTTTCAGCTTCTGGCTATTATAAATAGGACTGCTATGAACATAATGGAGCATGTGTCCTTATTACATATGGAGAATCCTCTGGGTATATCCCCATGAGCTTTTTTTTGAAAGAGGTGTATTCTTATGTTGTTTGACTTTAGTGTTCATAGGAATGTGTGAATGTAAGGATGTGTGGGAGTCCATGAGACTACCTCAAGTCTCAGTCACTTTTCACCTCGTTTAAGGCTATTTGGCATGAGACCTTCCAAGAATACTCCCTTTCCTGTTTCATACCACTGTGAGAATAATGAGTGTCTTAGTTGGGGTTTCACTGCTGTGAACAGACACCATGACCAATGCAAGTTTTATAAAAGACAACATTTAATTGGGGCTGGCTTACAGGCTCAGAGGTTCAGTCCATTGTCATCAAGGCAGAAACATGGCAGCATCCAGGCAGATATGGTGCAGGAGGAGCTGAGAGTTCTACATCTTCATCTGAAGGCTGCTAGTGGAAGACTGACTTCCAGGCGACTAGGGTGAAGGTCTTAGCCCCACACCCACAGTGACACACCTACTCCAACAAGGCCACACCTCCTAATAGGTCACTCCCTGGGCCAATCATATAGGAACCATCACATTCCACTCCCTGGCTCCCAGAGGCTTGTTCAAACATGAGTCTATGGGGGCCATACTTAAACATAGCATAATGCAAAATACATTTAGTCCAACTTCAAAAGTCCCTGTAGTCTATAGCAGTCTCAACAGTGTTAAAAGTCCAAAGTTCAAGGTTTCTTCTGAGATTCATCCAATCACTTAACTGTAATCCCCCAAGCAAGACAGGAAACCAGCTGGGCAAAGTCCAAACTCTGCATCTCCATGTCTGATGGCAAAGCAGTCTTCAGATATCCAACCTCCTTTTCATCTTTGTTGACTTCAACAAGGTTCTTTCTCCTGGGCTTGTTCTACTCCCTGTTAGCAGCTTTGGCAGGCATCCTATGGCTCTGGGATCTTTAATATCTTGGGTCCCCCAAGTCAATTTCAGTTTCACAGCTTCTTGTTCCAGTGTCTGAGATCCACACATGATCTTCTGTGCATCTCCAAAGAGCTGGTGTCACTTCTCCAGCTCTGCCCTCTGTAGCACTATAAGTTCAGATTGATCCACTCCACTGCCACTGCTGTTCTTGGTGGTCATCCCATGGTACTGGCATCTCCAATATGCTAGGGTCTTCCACTGCAACTATGCTTTACCAAAGCCTCTCATAGGCTCGCTTCATGGTTCCAAGCCTCAACTCCTTTGCATGACTCCTTCAGTCCTGGGCTGTCAACTACAACTGAGGGTGCACTTTCACCAATGGCTTTCCATGGCCTCTCACAGTGCTAAACCTCAGCTGTTCTTCATGATGCCTTCAAAACCAGTACCACCTGGGTGATTCTTACACGCTACCAAGTACAGCTGTAGCATGAGGAACACTTGGATATCTCTGGAATACAGCTTCTTTGTGCTCTCAGAAAACACTTCCCAGAGGATTTCACCTCAGTGATGCTGGTCTTTTCTTAATCACCACTAATTTCTTAGCTTCAGCTAACTAGCATCAATTGTCCCAGTAGTCTCCTTCTCCTCTTGAATATAAAGCCAGAGACACATGGCTGAAGCTTCTGAGTTCTGCTGTTTGCAGGAGCTGGAACATTGGCCCCCTTGTTCTATTACATTATCACTAGCTTCCTTTTTTCCCACTCCTTCACTGCCTAAGCTGGCTGTCCTGAATCTTGCTCCATATACTGACTTTGAACTCAAGAGATCTGCATGCCTGTCTCCTATGCACTGGGATTAAAGGTGTGTTCCACCAAGCCTGAATTTAAGTTTTTCTTCCCCTAGAATTTGCTCTGTTCTAGGCTGGCCTTGAACTCAGAGATCTGCTTATCTTTGCCTCCTGGGATTAAAGGCTTGTACTACCTGCCTCGACCTAAATTTAGCTGGGTGGAATCTAGCCCCTAGGTCACCACTCCCTTAATTCAATTCAATATCCTTGAATTCAGCTCCATTTCACTTCCTTGAGTCCCTTTAATACTCAAACTATACATTTTGTACTTTTCCTTTCTCATCTTGCTATATTTGTTCAAAATTCTCTTCATAAGTCTTAACCAGAGAAAAAAGTCTTTGATGGGATTTTTTTTGAGACTTCCTTTGTGGATGCAATTAATATAAATCTCTTTACCTTAGCCCTAGGCAGTCTCTTCAGACAATGGCAAAAAGCAGCCGTGTTCTTCACCAAAACATCACAAAAATAGTCTCTCAGCCACATATTAAAGTTGTTCTCCACTGAAACCTCTTGGGCCATCAGACCTACACAGCTCAAATGACCCTCAGCACCACTGTCTTCCATATTCCTACTAGGCTGGTCCATTAAGCCCCACTTAAAGCATTTCATGGCTTTCAAAATCCAAAATCCCCAAATCCACATTCTTCCAAACAAAAGCATGGTCATGCCTATCACAGCAATACCTTACTCCCTGGTACCAAATTCTGTCTTATTTGGGGTTTCACTGCTGTGAACAGATACCACAACCAATGCAAGTTTTATAAAAGACAACATTTAATTAGGGCTGGTTTACAGGCTCAGAGGTTCAGTCCATTGTCATCAAGGCAGAAACATGGCAGCATCCAGGCAGATATGGTGCAGGAGGAGCTGAGAGTTCTACATCTTCATCTGAAGGCTGCTAGTGGAAGACTGACCTCCAGGCAACTAGGGTGAGGGTCTTAAGCCCACACCCACAGTGACACGCCTACTCCAACAAGCCACACCTCCTAATAGGGTCACTCCCTGGGCCAATCATATAGGAACCATCACAATGAGATTACAGATATACTCTACTGCATCCAGCTTTGCATAGGTTCTTAGGATTTAACCTTTAGTTTTCATGCTTTCACAAAAAAGGAAAAGTAGACATTGGCATGCGTCTATCACATCCACAATACTATTATTCTTCTCAACCCTGTTCTTCTGCACAGTAACTAATTACACTTCCAGCTATTTCAGTAATCATTTTTTATTTTCTTAATCATCTCATCACCAAAATGTTTGTGATTAAGCAGCAGATTCATTATCCTTCATTCATCTCTAAGGCTCTTCTTATCTAGAGCATTTTGTTTATTTTCACTTATAATGTATGTGTTCAAGAAGTGCTATTGCTTGTTCTCTAAGACCTTCCCAAAATTGATTTTGCTTGATGGCATCTCCTATTGTCATTTGATGTGCTATTTTGTCTATACTTGCTGTAAATTGGCACTTAGTTCTGTAAGATTAGATTTGTGTTGGTTTTTTTCCCCTTTCATTTTGCTTCATAGATTGTGAAGTGTTCTATTTGGAGATATATAAAGTTTGCCTCTTTTTATCTATGACATTAGGTGCCATTAGTGATCAATACCCTTGTTTTCTATGCTAATGATACCTTCCTAGATGTTTTAGTTCTCAGATGTTCTTCCTCTAAAATAAGGAAGAAGT